>JACXGI010000643.1:6173-62359 GCA_016801175.1 Esox masquinongy
TGCAAAAGCGCTCCAAATCTGTCAGATTGCGAGGACATCTCCTGTGCACAGCCCTCTTCAGATCACCCCACAGATGTTCAATTGGATTCAGGTCTGGGCTCTGGCTGGGCCATTCCAAAACGTTAATCTTCTTCTGGTGAAGCCATGCTTTTGTGGATTTGGATGTGTGCTTTGGGTCATTGTCGTGCTGAAAGGTGAATTTCCTCTTCATCTTTAGCTTTCTAACGGATCCCAGAAGGTTTTGTACCAAAATTTCCTGGTATTTGGAACTGTTCATAATTCTTCCGCCCTGACTAAGGCCCCGGTTCCAGCTGAAGAAAAACAGCCCCAAAGCATGATGCTGCCACCACCATGCTTCACTGTGGGTATGGTGTTCTTTGGGTGATGTGCAGTGTTGTTTTTGCGCCAAACATACTTTTTGGAATTATGGCCAAAAAGTTCAACCTTGGTTTCATGAGACCATAACACATTTTCCCACATGCTTTTGGGAGACTTGATGTTTGTTTTTGCAAACTTCAGCCGGGCTTGGATGTTTTTCTTTGTAAGAAAAGGCTTGCGTCTTGCCACCCTACCCCATAGCCCATTCATATGAAGAATACGGCAGATTGTTGTCACATGTAGCACACAGCCAGTACTTGCCAGAAATTCCTGCAGTTCCTTTAATGTTGCTGTAGGCCTCTTGGAAGCCTCCCTGACCAGTTTTCTTCTCGTCTTTTCATCAACTTTGTAGGGACGTCCAGTTCTTGGTAATGTCTCTGTTGTGTCATATTTTCTCCAATTGATGATGACTGTCTTCACTGTGTTCCATGGTATATCTAATGCTTTGAAAATTCTTTTGTACCCTTCTCCTGACTGATATCTTTCAACAATGAGATCCCTCCGATGCTTTGGAAGCTCTCTGTGGACCATGGCTTATGCTCTGAGATGCAACTAAGAAAATGTCAGGAAAATCCTACTAGAACAGCTGAACTTTATTTGTGATTAATCAGAGTCACTTTAAATGATGGCAGGTGTGTAATGTCTTCTATTTAACATGAGTTTGAATGTGATAGGTTAATTCTGAACACAGCCACATCCCCAGTTATAAGCGGGTGTGCACACTTATGCAACCAGGTTATTGTAAGGTTTTTATTTTTCATTTTTCCCCCTCGAAGATTTTAGTTTGTTTTTCAATTGAATTGTTCACATTATAGGTCACATTAAAAGTGGAAAAAGTTCTGACATGATTTATCTTTGTCTCATTCTTTTACATCACAAGAACCTGGCATTTTAACAGGGGTGTGTAGACTTTTTATATCCACTGTATGTAACTGCATTGTATAATACACTGACACTGGCAATGTAATACCCTGCCAGTGGCAATGTAATACATCGCCATTGGTGATGTAATAAACTGCAAATGTACACCATCCAATTGCAAAGTATATGAATGGGTTGGAAATACTGCCCAATTGGACAAAGAAAGTAAACATCTTAGAGACGTGGGAGCTATATTATCTAAGCATATAACAAGAGGCCCTTTCAATAGGCCGGAAAATTAAGCATATTAAGACCTTCTAGAGCATATTAAGACCTTCTTTTCCTTCTAGAATTGGGCAGTAATTCCTACCCATTGATATACAAATGTACAGAAAGGAACTGTTTCCAAAATGCCCTACATGCAGATGGCTCTAGTCATTTCACACCCCCACCATGTGACAGGACCTTGTACACAAGGAAAAAAAAAACATTGTTCATTTTTCTGCCTTTTGAGATGTCCATGACTGACACATTTTTGTTGTGAAAAATTAAAGTCCTTCAAAGTGTCTGATTCAAACTTTGGGGTTTTCAGGGTCCTCCCTAGATTGTCTGCACAACAGGATACGTTTACTATTGCTTCCATGTGCAAAGGGGGAAGGTGTCCATTCCCAGTGTGTTTGAATGGAGATGGAATAACCACGAAATGTACATGGACGTGGGGGACGAACAGTGACCATATTCTGGGTAATGTTGTGTCCATTACATGTTTAAGTTAACCCATTCAAATACATTGCATATGTACAGAAAGGAACTGTGTCCAAAATGCCCTATATGAAGGTGGCTCTAGTCATTTCACCCCCCCCCCCCCACCATGTGACAGAATCTTGTACACAAGGAAATGTAAAAACAAAAACATTGTTCATTTTTCTGCTATTTGAAATGTCCATGGATAGGCTGACACATTTTTTGTGTGAAACATTAAAGTACTTCAAAGTGTCTGATTCAAACTTTGGGATGTTCGGGGGCCTCCTAGATTGTCAGCACAACAGGATAAGTCTACTATTGCTTCCATGTGCAAAGGGGGAAGGTGTACATTCCCAATGCATTTGAATAGGGTTGAAATAACCACAAATTGTACAAGGACTTGGAGGGCGAACAGTGAATTAGATTACATTGCCACCGGCAATGTAGTACACTGGGCCTGGATGGTTGACATGCAGTGTAATACACTGCCACCGACAATGTAGTACAATGGATATGGACCGTAGACTTGCAGTGTAATACACTGCCATTGGCAATGTAATACACTGGATGTGGACTATAGACTTGCTGTGTATTACACTGCCAGCGGCAATGTAGTACACTGGGTCTGGACGGATGACATGCAGTGTAATACACTGCCACCGGCAATGTAATACACTGGATATGGACCATCGGCATACAGTGTAATTACACTGCCAATTGCAATGTGATAAACTGCAAATGTACACCATCCAATTGCAATGTACAGTGAGGGAAAAAATTATTTGATCCCCTGCTGATTTTGTACGTTTGCCCACTGACAACGAAATGATCAGTCTATAATTTTAATGGTAGGTTTATTTGAACAGTGAGAGACAGAATAAGATCAAAAAAATCCAGAAAAATGCATGTCAAAAATGTTATAAATTAATTTGCATTTTAATGAGTGAAATTAGTATTTCATCCCCTCTCAGCCAGAAAGATTTCTGGCTCCCAGGTGTCTTTTATACAGGTAACAAGCTGAGATTAGGAGCACACTCTTAAAGGGAGTGCTGCTAATCTCAGTTTGTTACCTGTATAAAAGACACCTGTCCACAGAAGCAATCAATCAATCAGATTCCAAACTGTCCACCATGGCCAAGACCAAAGAGTTGTCCTAGGATGTCAGGGACAAGATTGTAGACCTACACAAGGCTGGAATGGGCTACAAAACCATCGCCAAGCAGCTTGATGAGAAGGTGACAACAGTTGGTGCGATTATTCGCAAATGGAAGAAACACGAAAGAACTGTCAATCTCGCTCGGTCTGGGGCTCCATGCAAGATCTCACCTTGCGGAGTTGCAATGATCATGAGAACGGTGAGGAATCAGCTCATAACTACACGGGAGGATCTTGTCAATGATCTCAAGGCAGCTGGGACCATAGTCACCAAGAAAACAATTGGTAACACACTACGCCGTGAAGGACTGAAATCCTGCAGCGCCCGCAATGTCCTCCTGCTCAAGAAAGCACATGTACAGGCCCGTCTGAAGTTTACCAATGAATATCTGAATGATTCAGAGGAGAGCTGGGTGGAAGTGTTGTGGTCAGATGAGACCAAAATCGAGCTCTTTGGCATCAACTTTGGCATCAACTCGTTTTTGGAGGAGGAGGAATGCTGCCTATGACCCCAAGAACACCATCCCCACCGTCAAACATGGAGGTGGAAACATTATGCTTTGGGGGTGTTTTTCTACAAAGGGGACAGGACAACTTCACCGCATCAAAGGGACGATGGACAGGGCCATGTACCGTCAAATCTTGCGTGAGAACCTCCTTCTCTCAGCCAGGGCATTGAAAATGGGTCGTGGATGGGTATTCCAGCTTGAAAATGACCCAAAACACACAGCGAAGGCAACAAAGGAGTGGCTCAAGAAGAAGTACATTAAGGTCCTGGAGTGGCCTAGCCAGTCTCCAGACCTTAATCCCATAGAAAATCTGTGGAGGGAGCTGATGGTTCGAGTTGCCAAACGTCAGCTTTGAAATCTTAATGACTTGGAGAAGATCTGCAAAGAGGAGTGGGACAAAATCCCCCCTGAAATGTGTGCAAACCTGGTGGCCAACTACAAGAAACGTCTGACCTCTGTGATTGCCAACAAGGGTTTTGCCACCAAGTACTAAGTCATGTTTTGCAGAGGGGTCGAATACTTATTTCACTCATTAAAATGCAAATCAATTCATAACATTTTTGACATGTTTTTCTGGATTTTTTTGTTGTTATTCTTTCTCTCACTGTTCAAATAAACCTACCATTAAAATTATAGACTGATCATTTCTTTGTCAGTGGGCAAACATTTTTCCCTCACTGTATATGAATGGGTTGGAAGTACTCCCAATTGTACAAAGGAAGTAGACCTCTTAGAGACGTGGGAGCTTCCAAGCATATAACAAGTTTCAATAGGCATTAAAATTAAGTATATTAAGACCTCTTTTCCTTCTAGAATTGGGCTGTAATTCCTACCCATTGATATACATTGCAATTGGATTGTGTACAGTTGAAGTGTTTATCATTGCCACTGACAGTGTAATACACTGACACTGGCAATTTTATACATTGCCACTGGCAATGATATACACTGCCACTGGCAATGTACTACACAGCCAACGGCAATGTAATAAACGGCAAACGTACACCATCCAATTGTAATGTATATGAATGGGTTGGAAATACTCCCAATTGTACAAAGGAAGTAGACCTCTTAGAGACGTGGGAGCTATATTATCCAAGCATATAACAAGAGGGATTTCAAAAGGCCATATAATTAAGCATATTAAGACCTTTTTACCTTCTAGATTCGGGCAGTAATTCCTACCGATTGATATACATTGCAATTGGATTGTATACAGTTGAAGCATTAATCATTGCCACTCACAGTGTAATACACTGACACTTGCAATGTTATACACTGCTACTGGCAATGTTATACACTGACAATGGCAATGTAATGAACTGCAAACGTACCCCATTCAATTGCAATGTATACCAATGGGTTGGAAATACTATCCAATTGAAAAAAGGATGTAGACCTCTTAGAGACGTGGGGGTTTGATTTTCCAAGCAACTAAAAATAGGCCCTTTATATTTGTCGTAAAAGTATACATTTTAAGCCTTTCTTACGTTGTACAATTGGGCAGTATTTCCTACCCATGCATTTACATTACACATGGCACAAGTCTGGTAGGCTAACTCATGTACATTGGCAATGTTTATGAATGGGTAGGAAATACTGCCCAAATGTACAGAAAGGAACTGTTTCCAAAATGCCCTATATGGAGGTGGCTTTAGTCATTTCACACACCCCACCATGTGACAGGACCTTGTACACAAGGAAATGTTAAAAAAAACATTGTTCATTTTTCTGCCTTTTGAGATGTCCATGGATAGACTGACACATTTTTTGTCGTGAAATTTTAAGTCCTTCAAAGTGTCTGATTCAAATTTCGGGGTGTTCAAGGGCCTTCCTAGATTGTCAGCACAACAGGATAAGTCTACTATTGCTTCCATGTGCAAAGGGGGAAGGTGTACATTCCCAATGTATTTGAATAGGGTTGAAATAACCACCAATTGTACATGGAACTGGGGGGCGAACAGTGACCATATTCTGGGTAATGTTGTGTCCATTGCATGTTTTTTACCCCATTCAATTTCATTGCATATGGCACAAGTGTGGTAAAGTGACTTATGTACATTAGCAAGGTACATGAATGGGTAGGAAATACTGCCCAAATGTACAGATGATGTAGACCTCTTAGAGACAGGGGAGTTGGATTCTTCAAACATATATCAAGAGGCCCTTACAATAGGCTTTAGAATTAAGCATTTTAAGCCTTTTTTACATTGTACACTTGGGCAGTATTTTCTACCCATTCATATACATTGCAAATTGCACAAGTCTGGTAAGGTGACTCAAGTACATTAGCAATGTATATGAATGGGTAGGAAATACTGCCCGATTGTACAACAGAAGGGGACCCCTAACAAGCATGGAAGTTTACTATTCTCAGCAAATAGAAAGCCTTCTTTCCCTTGTACAATTGGGAGGTATTTTCTCATAAACATTACTTGTGTACAGTGACCTCTTGCTGTGTATTACTCTGCCCCCGGCAATGTATTACACTGGACCTGGACAGTAGTCTTGCAGTGTAATACAATGTAACCGGTTATTTAATTCACTGAATCTGGACATAGATCTGGCCCGATAAACATCCTGTGTAGCTGTGATTTGTGTGTAAACGTAAAAATTTGCACTCAGGGGAGTTTGGACCGAAGTGTATGGGTAATCACATTGGGCGTACGTTTCGGCAGTAAAGAATGTGCATTTGCCCAGTAAATGTCAAAATTTGGACTGGGGGAGTATGGACTGAAGTGTATTATGGGTAATCCCGTTGGGTGTATAATTGGGAAGTATAGCATGTACATTTGTCCAAGAAACGTCAAAATTTTCACTCGGGGGTGTTCTGACCTGAGGTTTATGGGTGATCCCATTGGACTTACAGTGTAGTACACTGGATATGGACGGTAGACTTGCAGTGTATTACACTGCCGCCAGCAATGTAATACACTGGATCTGGATGTAGACCAGGCCCGAAACACATCCTGTGTAGTAGTGATTTGTGTGTTTTTTACATATTGCGGCCCGTAAATCGCTCATAGACACACCGTTTTCAACGTGCTCCATCGGGGGAATGGGGAGATGGATCATCGATACAGTTATGCTAGCTCTGTGCAGTTTTTCATTCAGCAATTGTACACTTTGTATTCAGCATTTGTACACTTTGTTCTCTCCCATAGACAATACATTGCCTACTCCTCAAATTTCACCTCAAACTTTAACGGGTTTCCGAGTGTTGTAAGGAGCTGTGCTTCGGATAGGTTCATCAGGAGTGGGCCTAGTCTACCTGATACGATCCGTAGCCTGCTGCGTTCACAGGAAGTCACTTGTGACCCCCGAAATGTGTTACAAAGTCATTCCATAGACAATACATTGCCTACTCCTCAAATTTTACCTCAAACTTTAACGGGTTTCCGAGTGTTGTATAGAGCTGTGCTTTGGATATGTTCATCACAGGTGGACCTTGTCCACCCTCTATGATTTATAGCATCCTATGTCCACAGGAAGTCATGTGTGACCTCCCAAAGCTGTTTCTCCCAATGGAATACATTGGGTGACCTATTGTGACCTATGTCCCTCAGAGACAAGCCATTTTTGATTTGGTGCATCAGGGAAGCTCTAACTCTGCTCTTCATCTACTCTACCTCTTGTCTACACCCCCTCTACGCCACCTCTATCGCTGCTCTACATCCTTTCTACCGTTGCTTCATATATCTTTTACCGCTGCTCTTCATCTCTAATGCTGCTCTACATTGCTCCTGCTGCTCTACATTTCTCCTGCTGCTCTACATCTCTACTGTTGCTCTATAGCTCCTATACCGCTGCTCTATATCTCCTCTACCCCTGTAGAAATCCTCTATCACATCAATCCTCTAACACTTCACACCTCTGCATGACCTTTACCGCTTCATTACTCTGCAGCTCCTTTATGCTGCTCTACGTCTCTTTGCCTCCTCTATCACTTCTTCCCTCCAAACCTCCTCAATCACTCCACACCTCCTCTATCACTCCGCGCCTCCTCTATGACCCTGCGCCTCCTATATCACTCTGCACCTCCTCCATCATTCCGCGCCTCCTCTATGACCCTGCGCCTCCTATATCACTATGCACCTCCTCCTGATCTCCATGCCTCCTCCATCATTCCATGCGTCTTCTATGACCCTGCGCCTCCTATATCTCTCCACACCTCCTTCATCATTCCGCACCTCCTTGATGACCATGCGCCTCCTCTTTCTCTCCATGCCTCCTCTATCTCTTCACGCCTTCTTCACCCTCAACCAGAAAAGGCCATCGGGGGGCCATTCACATCGCATCTGGTTTGGACCAAAGTGTATGGGTATTCCCATTGGGTGTACAATTGGAAAGTGTAACATGTACAGTTGCCCAGTAATCGTCAAAATTTTCACTCAGGGGAGTTTGGACCTGAGGTTTATGGGCATACAGTGTGTTACATTGCCGGAGGCAATGTAGTACACTGGGTCTGGACGGTTGACATGCAGTGTAATACACTGCCGACAGCAATGTAATACACTGGATATGAATAGTAGTCTTGCAGTGTAATACAAAGTTACCGGATATTTAATTCACTGTATCTGGATGTAGTCCACGCCCAATAAACATCCTGCGTAGCAATGATGTGTGTAAACGTCACAATTTGTATTGGTAATCACTTTGGGCGTCCAATTCGGCAGTAAAAAACATACATTTGCCCAGGAAATGTCAAAATTTGGACCGGGGATAGCATGGACTGAAGTGCATTAAGGGTAATACCATTGGGGTACAATTAGGATGTATAACATACATTTTCCCAGTAAACATCAAAATTTGGACTGGGGGGAGTTTGGACCAAAGTGTCTTATGGGTAATCCCATTGGGGGTATAATTGGGAAGTATAACATATATTTGCCCAGTAAACGTCAAAATTTGGACTCGGGGGAGTTTGGACTGAAGCGTATGGGCAATCCCTTAGGTTGTACAATTAGGCAGTACAACATGTACATTTGCCTCGTAAACGTCAAAATTCTGACTCCAGGGGGTCCGGACCGAAGTGCATGGGCGATCCCTTAGGTCGTAGAATTGGGCGGTAACACGTGTACATTTGCCTCGCAAAGGTCAAAATTCTGACTCCGGGGGGGGGGTCCGGACCAAAGTGTATGGGCGGTCCCATTGGGTGTACGATTTTGCGGAAAAACCGTCCGCGCGCAATGTAAACCCCGGCTGCCGCCTGCCCCGGACTTGCTGCCTGACTGTGGAAAACCTCTGACTTGCATCCCATTTCAGAGTTGTGGAGCGCCGAGGGCCCCTAAAGCATTTTGGGCAAATTATCGTTCGGCAGGAGGCCTGTACGGGAAGCCAGTAAAACTATCCTCCTGCCGACGATTTGGGCAGCTTTTTTTTTTGTATTAGTATTGCGTCAATGTACAATGTCAGCCCATTCATTTTTGTCCAAAATCTAGTACCAGGTCTTCCCTACCTTACTTGCCTTCCGGTAAAGAAAAAAGACTGATCAACTTAACATTACATGATGTCTGGTCTGTCGCACATGTGGTATTTCACGATTTGCAACTTGTCTGCTAAAGATTGTTTATTCAAACAAAGTCAGATACAGATGACAAAATGAGTGACTCAGAGACAGGAAGGTAATCAAGATTTGAACTTCCGGTCAGATTGCTGAATTGTCTTGTTCAGCCATCTTTGATCGCAGAGACATTTCATCCCAGAATTCAGTGGAATGAAAACAAAAATGGGTGCGAACGTAAACAGTAATTAGCCAAACAAGCTCAACATAACCTTCATAAAGGTGTTATTCACTGATCGTATTTGTCCATTACTAAATATGCAAGAATCGGAATTCATTATTTTTCACCATCTTTAGTGAAATAGTGAATAATCACATAAATAAAGGCATTATTAACACACAAACCATTGTCTTCTGGTTAGCATATGTTTCATTGATACAAGTGGTGTGATCCTCAGGAAAATAACACATCTTACAAGGTTGCTCAATAAATATTCAGTATACTTTTTAACAGTACTACTGCCCTAAATAGTTTCAAAATATAATTTTAACCAGTTTAAATCATAATACTGCTCCATATCTAATAAGCAACATGGTGTTTATGGGCTGCTGTGGTGGCAATTTTTGTTGTCATAATATACAATTCTTGAATTGTCAGTGCATACTGAAATAATGTGCATTCAAAAATCACGCTGAGGGGCCTTCAGTAATATTTTAAAATGTACTTGTGAAAAGGCTTAAATCTGTCATTTGATGCTATAGAAGTAGCGTTTTAAGCATTTTTCACAAATTCTGAATTGCTGAAAAACCATTACACCCGACTTAATGAGTCCCAATTGCAAATATGTTCCTTGGGAGGAACACTAATAATGAACCGGAACAAATACAATAGGGTTTCATCAGTGAACTGCTGAAACCCTAATAATAATAATGAACCGGAACAAACACAATAGGGTTTCACCAGTGAACTGCTAAA
Source organism: Esox masquinongy (assembly GCA_016801175.1). Taxonomy (NCBI): domain Eukaryota; kingdom Metazoa; phylum Chordata; class Actinopteri; order Esociformes; family Esocidae; genus Esox; species Esox masquinongy. The sequence continues at coordinate 16,300 of JACXGI010000643.1, forward strand.
ACCCTAATGAACCGGAACAAACACAATAGGGTTTCACCAATGAACTGCTGAAACCCTAATAATAAAACATACAAACATAAGAGGGTTCCAGCAACTTCGTTACTTGGCCCCCTAATCATATTATACACTGCGTGCACAATTATTAGGCAAGTGAGTATTCTGATCATATCATTATTTCTATGCACATTTTCCAACTCCAAACCATATAAACTTGAATGCTCATTGGATTGAATCATTTTCAGGTAAAATGTATTGGTGTAATGAGGAAGGGTGTGGCAACAGTGAATAACACCTAATATCAAGGTGTGCATAATTATTAGGCAACTTTATGACCTCAGGTAAAATGGCCCAAAAAAGAGATTTAACTGACACTGAAAAGTCAAAAATTGTAAAATGCTTTTCAGATGGATGCAACACTCTTGAAATAGCTAAACTATTGAGGCGTGACCACCGGACAATCAAAGGTTTTGTTGGCAATAGTCAAATTTTTTCAAAGGTTTTATAGACAGATGAAATTAGAGTGACTCTTGATGGACTAGATGAATGGGCCCGTGGCTGGATCACTGATGGACACATGGCACCCCTTCAGTCAGGCGTCAGCCAGGTGGAGGAGGGGTACTGGTACGGGCTGCTATCATTAAGGATGAGGTAGTTGGACCTTTTCGGGTTGAAGATGGACTGAAACTCAACTCCCAAACCTACTGCCAGTTTCTGGAAGATACTTTCTTCAAACAGTGGTACAGGAAGAAGTCCTCAGCATTCAAGGAGGCCTTGTTCTTCATGCAGGACAATGCTCCATCACATGCATCCAAGTACTCCACTGCTTGGCTAGCCAGCAAGGGCCACAAAGATGCCCAAATAATGACCTGGCCCCTTCCTCTCCTGACTTAAATCCTATTGAGAATTTGTGGGCCCTTCTCAAATGTGAGATTTACAGTCAGGGAAGACAATACTCTTCTTTGAAGAGCATTTGGGAGGGTGTGGTTGCTGCTTCAACCAAAGTTGATTGTGAACAGATCAAGAAACTGACAGACTCCATGTATGGAAGGCTCATGGCAGGTATTGAAAAGAAAGGTGGTTATATAGGTCTCTGAATATTTTTGAAAGGACACATTTTTTTATTAATTGTCAATTTGTGTTACTTATTTGTTACACTTATTTTAAAAATTGAGAATAATTTTTAAAATAAGCACTCCTATGTATTCCCCTGAGAAAGATCAAAACTCACTTTTACTTTGTTAAACATTCAGGTTTGAGGTTCAATTATATTTTGGATTGACTGAGAGCATTGTGTTTGTTCAACAACAAAATAAATCTTGAGGAATACAATTTGCCTAATAATTGTGCACGCAGTGTACATTCCCCCCTGCTTTCACTACATTAAGTCAATGGAAAGTGACACCATGAGTGAAAGCAGAACAATGACAAATACGGCCACAGGAGGCGCCATCATGAACTCGCACTGGCCATCATTTCGGGAAGGACATGAAAAATAGAAAGTTGGTAATAGGATTCGAACTAGAATCCATTCGATAAGGAGTTGCATACTGTAAGTAATCATAGGGACGGAGAAGGATTCAAGTGCAGAGCACAACGTTTATTGCAGAGCACAAAGGGTGAGGCAGGAATAGTGGCCGTCAGGCAGGGTCATAAACAGCGGGCTAAGGTACCGGTGGAGCGAGGCAGGAATCGTAGTCGTCAGACAGGGATCAGACACTGCGAGGACAGGAGGGGCTAAGGCAGAAGACGTAGTCGGTGAGATAAGTCCAAAGCAAGGGTCGTAAACGAATATCCAGGTCACTGTAACAAAAGGGCAAGCACACACTATTAAACAATCTCTCATGATGGTCTGGCGGGGACTGCTGGCTTAAGTACTTTGGCTGGAAGCAGTATAACAAGCACCAGGTGATCAGGATTAATCAGAATTCAGGGGAATGAGATCTGACAGAGTGGGTGTGGCCAGGTGCCTGTGAGTGTGTGGTGTGCTGGGGAGAGAGACAAGCACCTGTGGGACTCATGGATCTGACACATACTGTATATTAATCAAAAATCAAAGTGGAAATCTTAAAAATACAAACATTCACAAACACAAAGACATCAATGTGCAACACAGTTGCTTGTACGAAGGAATTCGTACAGGAGCTCTCAAGTTTGACTTTACCTCAGTACCTTCCCACAGGTCTGCGAAATTGACTATCATGCATTTATAATCTTCTGTAGTTTCTTGGTACATGCTTGACAAAATAATTGATTTGCCCACTAGGGGATTAATTACAACTAAATTGTAGGAGAGAAAAACTTCAGCCCATGTTTCAGTGGTTTACCTGTTGCAACCACCAGGGCGATTGTATTAGCATATCTGCAGCACTCAAATTTAGCATTTTCACAGGCAACGGCCAAACTACCTCATGACAAATATTGTCTTGATTAACCTCCTAAATATTAGGGAAATTCTCCAACTTTGAGTCATTTTTATTCCAAATAGTGGTGGTCAGCCCAAACCAAAATCACAACTTTCATCTGTCCAGCCTACTTTCATGCATATTTTGACCACGCCTGTGGTTCCATCGACATTAAGATTGTTCTATAGTCAACAATGGGGGATGGCTTTAGGTCTCTACCCTCACTTCAGTCGGTTTTAAAATTGTAAATTTCAATGTTAAAACTATTGAGAGGAAAATATATTTAGTTTTCACTTAATGTTTGTTTATCCCAAAACTGAATATGCTCATGTTGAAGAAATTACCAGAGATGAGACCATTCTAAACACTCAAATTCATCCCTTAGCAATAGGCTACCCTGATTTAAAGGGAAAGGTTGTTTAGGGTCATCTTAGGGGGTCTACCCTCCTTCCTGGAGCCCATGGCTTTACCCACTTATGGTGAGCCAGAAATAAAGGCCAAATGCATTGTTTAATGTATATGAATTTTAAGTTTTCACACATTAAAATCTGACATGGTCCTCAGACTATCTGTAGCAAGATAAGTTATTCTTTCAGCTTAGCCGATATCCTTTGTTAACTGAAGATTCAGATTTATTGTCCTACCCATCTAAAAATGTTGGGGTTTGTAAAAATGTGCTCATCATATCTACACAGCAACTCAACATTCGGGTGGAAATTAAGAAAACTTGTAAGAATGGTGATGTTGACAGAAAACAGGTGTATGATGTCACCAAAATCAAGGTACATGTGATGCAGTTTAGACCTTAAACACTTACATCAATCTACTCTATTTGTTCATTTGTCAATTTACCATTTTAGAATTTAAACTCCATTAACGAGTTTCAGGCGTTGGTTTTCAAAACACAAGTAATATCTCAGTTATCACTGGTAAACACAAACAAAGAAAAACTATATTATTTAACCAAACTCAATTCAGCATTTAAAATATCTCAAATTTTATTGTGGGGAATAAAATCTCTTTGGCTGTTTTACCCTCTTTTGTAGGCTATGACTATATTAGATTCAAATTCGGTCCTCATGGGACACAGTGTGTTTTAACATTAAAGAATATGATCATTGTGGATTCTTCATTCTACTACTTTATACAGGGAGAGAGAAAACAATATTTTAACATTTTGTAAGAAAACCATGAGACTACATTTCACCAGATTAGAAAATCATAATTGTACAAATTTCCTATTTTTCACTCGGTTTACGTTTCCCTACGTGTACTAGCTAACAGCCTGGTAAAGGCCTAACCACATTGTCGTGAGACCTGTATCCAACTGTATCCAAAACCAAAAACTCCTTCGGTTAGCCAATTAGCAGTTGCTTATGCATTTGGTAGTCGAACAAGACGTGACATAGTCTAATACATTACCTGTGTTGAAAACAAAATGATTTGAATGTGGCCTAGTTATGAATTAAAACATTAAACAATAAAACATTTATGACCTGTTTTTTGGTCTGTAATATCATTGTTATTTATTTATTTTTTGGCCTGTGATTTGGGTCCTAAACGTTCAATTATTTCCTGGGCCCTTAGATTCCTGTCGGTGTCCCTGTTTGACAGCCCAAATGAAAGTAAACATTGTTTACTGAATTATTGGTCTTGGTCTGTAAAAATCACCAATAATTCTAAAAATGTGTTTAATTTATGGAATCTGTATGAGCTTTTGCTATATGACTAAAATGTAAATGGAATATATTCCTAACTATTCAAAAAAACGGAAAAGGTTTATAAAAGTATACATTTTTTTTATTTCAAATAAAATCTTTTGTGCTCACTTTTGTTCATTTGCACAGTACAAATTATTGTAATATTTCCAGCCTGCAGACAATATGCTCTGCCATATATTGCCACGTGGTTCAATCTAGTTGTCTACCCGACCTTATGGCTTTCACCTATCCTGTAATTTCAGATCCATACAATAACTGTATAGCGACTATATCTGTGTCTCAGTGGATGGAAACTTCCCTGGCAGAAGGTTCATTGCTGGTCTGTAAGCTATCTTCCCCTGCCAGGATTGCAACCAGCTAAGTCACTCATGTTTCTCTCAGGGGGCACTCCAACATTCTTACCACCATGGCAAGCTCCCTGGAGATGGCTGTAAGGGTTACAGGCATTGGCTGGAGATATCAGTGGATGGTACAAAGGTTTACGATGGGACAAGGTCTCTCTCTTCTGCTGACAATTATGTCTAATGTGGCTATTAACCATCAACAAAGATAATGCCAGGTCCCAGATTCTTGCGTTTGTTAGCCAAACTTGTTGACAAGGTTGCTAGGTGTTGGCTAACAGTTCATCCCCAATAGTACTCCCTTTCTGATAACAAGAAATATAGGTGTGACTACACCTTTCTACCACTTGAGGGGGATGTCAGCATGGGTATATCAATCCAAATCAAGCAGCAAGTCACTCAATACTAGTGACACTCCTGTAAGCATCTAAATTGTTTATACATAAGTTGTTTATGAGATGAAGGATTGGTTTCATTCAAACCTGCCTTAGCAACGTTTTATTTTTTTGTTTTCATCCCATGCCCACAGATCTAGAATTCTGAAGTGAATACACACTAGTGAGGGGCATCACCCTGGTAGTAGTTGTATATTTTTACAAGTTCCTAAAACCTAGATTAATGTGTTTTGTAAGTTAATATGACCAAGCAACTGCAATGTGGATTTGGTTGAAATGTACCATAATATTCGGGGCATTTAAGAAACTTTATGGGTTTTATTTTTAAAAAATATGATGTTGACAACATTTTGGGGGTTAAATTGTTACAACCAACCACAAAGTCTTTCTCTAATCAGTTTTTTTAAGTAACATATAGTGAGAAAAAAGTAACATACAGTACTGCCTGAAAGTATGTGATCCCCTTGTGTAATTATTGAATTTTTTGTGTTCCCAATTTAATCTTTATTTAATCAGAACCAGTCCTTTTTATCTGATGTAACAGATTTATAGTTACCAATTCCATATTGGTTTGAAGGACATCATGCGTATAGCAGAAAACAAAACGAAAAAGGAATTAGTGCAGGTGCAAAAATAAGTGAACCTCAAGTTGCATTGGTTAAATCAAGCAGGTAAGTACAATCAGGTGGGTAGGTAACTACCTACCAAATGAATCTCTGAAAGCAGGGATCTTTAAGAATTTGGGTCAGGACTGATAAATACAGACAATAAACCTGAGGGATGTACTACAAAGCTAGGGAACTGGCTTATCGAGTTAACTTCAGGAGTAACTTAGTGACGTTGGGTGTAACTTCCTGATTAACCCGTACTACGAAAGGTGAATACGTTTTATCTAAGGTATGCTCTCATAGCAATTTACATTGCATTTCTAACCTGCGCTGAGCAGGTTATCTTCATGGTTAACTCGATGTTACCCAACATAAACACCACCCCTCTGCCCGCAAAAATCGACATTGATGCATGGATTGTGAGGCTCATCTGAGGGATTTCTGTACCTTTGCCGGCTTCTAGGGCCAAACGTCTCCAATACCACTCGCCGGAGTCTGTTGAACAGACAAGTGGGCCTTGCTTTGCAGTATTTGCTGAACATCTGAGCAAGAATACTGTATGCCATGCAGTTTGCAAGGTGGTACTTGCTCTCACTAACCTACTTTATGCACGTGTTGTGTTCCCTGGCCATTTAAGCGTTCTAAAAATCAAATACTGTATGTTTTTTATGCGATCGCTAGTAACTCGCAAAAAATACGTTGTTTGCATAGGCTGGGCCTAGGCTATATTCAGAACACATTTTGTTCCATAGGAATCCCGAGGGTGGTTGGTGCGATTGACTGTACGCGTATCTTCATTAGAGCGCCCCTGGGAGAACATGAGGGGGGTGATGTGAATAGGAATTCATTTCACAGCATTAATGTTCAGGTAATAGATCATTAAATTCATACAGATAGCCCTACAACCTAGGTGCTTTATGGAGTAGATCTTAAATCATTAACAGTGAGTAATGGGTCAATTTCAGAGATGTAGCCCATGTGTAGGCCATAATTGAATTATCTTAATTGTTTTCGCATATTTAGATGGACTATTTTACTTGTACTTATATCTCAATCATACTAAAAATAAGAGTCTGTACGACAAAATAGAGAACATATGACAAGAACACTGTTCTTATGAATTTACTCTGTCAGCACTGCCTCCCTGGCACTGTGTTAGATTTTGCCGTTAACCTTTAAACTCCTCATATCCTGACATTATAAATGTGCATTATTCCAGGAAAGAATACAGCGCACGAGCCATCGTGCAAGAACTCAGCTTGCATTGCTGAACGCCCCCTTTAGACGAACGTGCACAAACTCCAATTAAGTTAACACTGAGTCAACTAACAAAGATCATAATCACCGTCGTAATACCGTTTAACACCAATTTAGGCAATCAGAGTTTGTCAACCCTGACTTTCCTTCATAACCCCGAGTTAAACTGATTAGGTTGAACTCCCTTCGTAGTACAGCCCTCTGGTCAGTTAGGTAATACCCACACAGATGAATGCAAAACACACCATGCTGAGAGGAAAGGAGATCTCAGAGGACATCAGGAAGTTGGTAGTGAGAGCACATCAGTCTATACAACTATTTGTACAACTATTGGATCTCCATCAGTCCACTGTGAGGCAAATCATTTACAAATGTAGAGCATTTAACTTAATACTAAGATATCCCCAAGAGCCACAAGAAAAATATTAGGTAAATGCAAAACCCAAATCAGGAAAAAAAAATCCAGTAAATGCCAATTTAAACATTTTAGAGATTTGAAGAATCCTTGCTTCATCTCGTGTTACTGTGTATGCTTCAACAATAAGAAAAACACTGAATCGAAATGCCCTTCATGGGAGGGTTGCTAGAAAGAAGCTTGAACCTGAAGGTTTCTGAAAGTCCATTCTCTGAACAGGTAAGTGCAAAATTTACTTTTTTGGTCACAATCAAAACTGCTAAGTTTGGCTAGAACACAACATTGCCTACCGCCAAAACAACCTTATCCCAACAGTCAAGCACGGTGGTGTGTATGTCAAGCTCTGGGGCGGCTGCTTGAACCAAAGAATGGTTCAGGAGAAAGAAAATGCATTTGTTGAATTGGCCAAGTTAAATTACTGAACATAATCCAGTAGAAATAATCTCGCAGGACTTGAAGCAGACTGAGTTCTGTAAGGAGTGGGCAAATATACCTCAAAAAAGGTGTCAGAGTGATTAGTAGCTATATTAGATGTTGTTTCCAAGTTTTTGCTGCTAATGGAGGTGCAGACAAGCTATTGAATAAAGGGGTTCATACATTTTTTGCAAACCTGAAATCTGAGTTTTTGTTAAATAAACCACTTTTATTAAATAATGAAAATATAATGTTTTTCTTTGTGTCTTTTTCTTTGTGACATTTGGAATGTCTTCATTTATTTAAAAACGGGGTTTAGATAAGGATTTTATATATATATATATATATATATATATATATATATACCCCAACGGCTATAGTCCAGGGGAGAGTGGAAACGTAACACCTACACTTCACTAGCATATAATCCAAAGATACACAGCGAAAAGAACTACAGTGCGGGATACTTTAATGGCCATAGAGATATATATTTACAACTGATCATTGGTACAAACTGACATACATACATAGAGGGGAAAAATACTGGGGCGGTGCCACCTGTTTCTGAAACACAAAAAATAAGATCCCTATTCTAAACTAGTCTTGAAGAATAATTCTTACCTAACTCATATCACTTGGCAAACCCTAACTGACTAACTAAACTATCTAACCCTATCTAATACATAAGTGTGACAACTGCCTGTAACCTGCTAGACTAATGGACTAATACAAAGAGAAATGACCTACGTGTAAGCAAATGTATACCCATGGGTATCTAATTTGTCAACTATTTCCCCTGCTGTAAGTTGTGCCATGTATGCTAAATAAAAGAATAAGAATAACAAAACCACTAGAGATCAACCAAAAATATAAACTTAACGAAAATATATATATGTTGTAAGTGACCAAACAAACACAACCAGAAAATCACAGCATCACCAAGAACAAAGAAAAACAAAAATTCCAGAGGGAAATGTTGACTGCTCTTTTATGTGGGAGGAAGAGGCAGATGATTGGCCTGGACTGGAAGGGTAACGACTGGCGAGAAAACAGCATCCAATCACAAACAGGCACCTGTGGCATTGAGTGGAATACACACACACAAAAACCAAGTACCCACAAGGGCACGTAACATATATTGTTTATTTTTATATTTTATACAAAAATAATGACCATCTTTGGTAGGGTCCAGTTCACATACTTTCAAGCAGCACTGTATGTATGGAATTTTTGACTCATTTGTTAACAGAAAATACCACACAAAAATGACCTATGAAGTATTTTGACAACAAACTTTGGTGTTGTACATGTTATGCTTTTTTACAAGTTGCACCTGACAACAGATGAAGGGTCAGATAGCACTTTCCAAGCCTAACCTCTGCTTTGGTAACATAATATTGGAACCAGTATTTCTGGTTATGTTGAGAAATTTTATTTGTACTTGTGGCTCGTCACAGAAACTAGATATAAAAGAAGAGATAGAGAATGTTTTTCTGCTTCCAGTAAGATTCCCTTGTTTTAATACCTTAAAAAAAATAAATGCCTATCCCCTATCTTGAATAGATTTCAAATGATTGGATAGGGGAAAGTAAAGGTTCCACCATACACCATCCACTACTACCGGATCAAGTCAGATTAGTGATTTACTTCAAGACAAGTAGGAAAACACGATGCATGTTTAAATTGTCTGTACTAAAGTTAACAGGCTTTTACAGATGGAGCACAAGAAAGACAAATATGTTTTGTTGGAGTGCCTGGCACGGCCACCAGGTGTCAGTCATGGCAAAGCTCTCAGTAGATTTGAAACCCATCCTTGTCTGGAATCCTCTGACTCATTGTTTTCATATCTCAATGTTCAAATGTACATTTGGTAATCAAAAGGATGTGTGTTTGAACCCAAGAGCCAGCAATTTAAAAAAAAAATGCAACACAACTTTGGACTTTGGGATCGGAGGAATTAAATCAAATCAGTTGCCTATTTTGTTCATCAGTATTAGCCACCAAGGGCATCCTCCATCTATCTATATCTATCTGTCTCTCATTAGGGAATGTTTACCCTGTACACCACATCCTCACAAATGGCACCAATGATCAATGATCAAAATATGATGCCGCAACCTGGTGACTTCAGAGCCATATTTGTACATGACTTTGAAGGACATAATTTGTGACATTATCTTTTCAGAAAATAAACTACCAAAATAGTTGTTTCATACATATTATTGTAAACTGGTGTACTATTGTAAACTGATCTACTGACATGATTATGAATATCATAATCAAATCAATAAATGTTTTACTGAAATATTATTGGAAAATCATTTATGCAAATGTATTAGACATGTTTGGTATAACATGCAAATTGTTGGCATTGATGCCTCTACAACACTACAATTGCCAAAAATGTTTTCAGTTTTGAAATATATATTTTACACTAAAGAATTACTTCAAGACAAATCATATACCACAAAACATTAAAAAAAAATTATGAGCATTTCATAGAGCCAAAATGGTCACAATGACTGTAGTTTGTGCATATTTAAAGACTAACTAACACTGGTAGCTCTAGGCTTACTGTAGTATAAGCAGGTGACAGCATACAAATTTAGCAGTGGGAGTCAGAGGTTTAGGGGTTAGTCAGTTGTATATTCCATTTAATTTGTCTAATTTAACAGTCTAGCTAGGCATTACTTTAGAAGGATGGTGAATCACAAATATATTTTCCCAGTCGCAAAATAGCCTGTCCACGATCGCCATATTTCTACACATTCCCCAAATAACCTGTCATGGCTCGTTGACAGCTACAAGAGAGTAGCCTACACATTATGAAAATCGACTTATGAAAAACTAGTTGAATACAATTTTGAAAAAAAGGACTATTACCCCATTTAGCCTCATTTAATTTTGTACAAAAAGGTTTCTCTACCAGGTGGAAAAAATGAATAGATTTGCATGACATGACATACATTTTTAACATTTTGTCTTTATCTTACTATAAAATGGTATTGTAAAATGTGTAAAATTGCATAATATTTTTAATTACAACATTTTCAGTCTTCTCAATTTCATGTGCACAATTGCAAATTTGCTCCAATTACCAAGGAAACCAAGCTCTTGGTTGACAACAGCTCACAAACTCCAATATTGTGCTTATATAACACAGAACTATGTGTGCAATATGGGTGTGTGAAATTAGTTTCATTAGTTTATGGGCCATTAGTTGATTCAGTATATAGATATGTTATTTTAGTATGCTATTTTTAAATGTACTCCTGAATTAATCAATACAATTTGACTGATAACAATTTATGACTTCTATAATGATTTTTTATGACCTTGTTACAGAATGCCAGTCTTCCTATTTTAATTATGAGGAATAATTAGATTAACATTGTTAGACAGGCACTGAACACTGGTTTGTTTTATTGATACACAGAAGTAATTAAAGACTAATTTCAAGATTGGCTGAAACAATAGGCACAAACGGTTTATTTCTCTTGTAATTAAATTGATGTCTTCAGATTGAATACTCAATAAATTGCTAAGGAGAATCTCTTTCGATTTAATAATACATTTTCCAGACATTGTGTTCTTCCTCTGATAATAAAAAGTATGACCCTGAGGGAGCTACATTTGGAATTTAAATGAATGTAAATGCAATACATTTACATTTTTAATTAATTTATTATTTAAGTTAATTCAATTAATTGAGCAAAATGTGCAGATCAAATCTTTCTTCCACAACATATACAGCCCTACCCAGTTTTGTCGTAGGCTCACATATCAAAGTCCACTGTCAATTTGCAGAGAGCTGTGTCTGTCTCTGCCATTTTTCTGGGTTCTACAACAGTAGCCAACGGCTCCCACTGTGTCAATGTCAATGCGATGTCACAAACTAAGCCAAATTACTTGCTGGCAGCAGCCCTCCATAGAAATAAACTAGCGCTGTTTAAATCTGCTGTCTCGTGTGAATGCGGTATTGTGTTCAGCTGGTAGGATATTGAAATTGGAATATTTTACATCTATTGCCGCCTGGCGTTTACCTAGGCTATAAGAGGCTTGAAACACTGTTCATTGTAGCCTACTCCAGACGTAAATCTTGAAAATTACTAAGGATTTTTTTCCCATTTGGGGCAGTTGACTCTCTCACGCAAGTCTTTTTCTCTCGCACTTTTCCGAGCGTCGTTGTGCACTTTCATCCCAGCGAGCCCTCCAATCGTCGGTTCAGACATGCGCGAGGAGGGGGCAATGGAGAAGGGGCGTGTTTGGTATATAATACGTCTCCCTGAGAACTTTTGCCTGTCGCCTTGTCTTTGGGACAGCCTCTCACTCAACGTCTCTATCGCCCTCACCAACTGGGAAACTAACTCACCTGCAAAATATCCAACCAAATAACGCTCAACATTAGACTACTGCCAACTGACAATGGAAACCCAGCAAAGACACGGACACCCCTCAGTCTGCCACACCTGCCGGAGAACGGAAAACACAAGAATGAAGGTAATTTATGGAGACCTCACATTCTTGCTCATCTGATTTTTTTGTGCACATTAAACAAGACCGTTTCTCCATTGAAAAGACATCCGTTGTCGAATACGTCGGCCGGCAAACACCGTCTATGCTTTTACGCAAAAAGCTTTACTCTCCATTTTGGAGTGGACACTTTCAGAACACTGTGACATAGAACTTAATAGAACCTAAAACATGAATGGTTTATTTTCGCATTTAGTTACTATCGGCTACAATAGCGTACCTTTTTAGATCCTTTCACTGTTCTCATCTACACTCGCGTATTTTTGTGCGTCCCTTCTCTGAACTCTGGACTAACAGGAGATACCTTGAAGGCCGCTAGGAGGCGAGAGTCCAGCGGGTCATAGAGCTCTGTCTGCCCCTTACCAGAGGGGAGAGCTAGGGAAAATAATGTGCTGAGTATGAGGATTAAGATAGTTGACTATTGAAGTCGTGCAACTTGTTGAGCACGTTGTGTAAGAGTGCTGCAGCAGAGATATGGTCATTTTCCTTTGGAATAAGCAACTCTTCGAGGTGCAATAGGGCGCTAACAGCTGATGACTGGAAGATACACCTTAAGTGCCCATGTTGTTTCTTGTGCAAGCTGACTTTTAACAACCAGAAAATACCAGGTATCATATTAAATCGTTTTTAATAGATTTTTTACGCCTTGTGTAATTTGTGTGGGTGGTTAACGTATGACATTGATTTCTGACTTTGGAGCCGTTATTCTGGCGTTTTTCGATATTTAAGAAGTCAAGAAAGGCACCAATAATTAACAGCTCTTGTTGCACGTAGTGAGTGTTCATTTTATTGTAGCCCATGTAAACATATTCCCTCCTCAGGTCAAGAAGATGTCTTCGTCCAGTCGAGTGCTGGTCATTGCGCTCGCAGTGACTCTGTACATAGTTGAAGTGGCCTCGGCAGAAACACTATGTGGAGGAGAATTGGTGGACGCGCTGCAGTTCGTCTGTGAAGATAGAGGATTCTATTTCAGTAGGTTTCCCTTATTCCCATGTTAACCTTGATCCAATATTGTTTTCAATTCCTTTCGGGGGGCTTCCAAACAGAAAGAATTGTCTCCCGCTGGCTATTCCTTTTCGCGCGTGCATGTTTGTGTCTGTCAGTGTGTGGTATACGCATATGTTTGTTCGCTTTCTCTTTCTTTGTTAAACAAGCGCGCACGCACCCACAGCTTATTATAGCCAGCTGTGCATCGCTGTAATGTGTCTGAAGACGCAAGCCTTTGCGATACTGCTGAGTGGACGCATTCTGCCGCTATAGCCTACCTCTGATTGCATATGAAAGGGCGGCGCGTAGAGACACACACACGACTCAATGTGACACAATGGGCCGCTTGTTTACCAGCGCATTCCACTGGGGAATGTAATAGCACCCAAGAGGCATACCAGTCACCTCACCACGAATGTTCCCAGACTGCACTACACTGCGTTTGATCTAGATCTGAATGATTCAATTATTTCATTGAGCATGGATTATTAGCCTACTGGTCTATTATCTGTATTAAGAGTTGTTGCACTTTAATTGGACTTAAGGTATCTATAGCATAGTTACATCCATGGGATTTTACAAATAGTTGATCAAGATTAATTTAATTTTAACCGTGTAGTATGTACTGTAGAACAAATGGAGTTCTCTTTGCTCCTTCTCCCCTTGATACACACAGCAAAAAACAAAAGGTGAACAAAACTTTTTAAACATTTGCCATCCCACCCACTGGCATTGACAAACAGTTCGGTCCTTTGTGCTCTTGCTTGCCACGGAAGCCCTCTCCACCCTAGGTCATTATCCAATTTAGGCCAACATGGATGTCCCCCCCCACCATCCACCCTCTGGTTCACCCTTTCTTTCTACTCTCTTCCTGCAATCAAATACGGCCCTGGCCTCTCCTGAGGTTTCCCAACATTGTGTGTATGCGGTAAAGGACTTCAAACAAGGCCGTTATTGATCGTGCATAATACCCCCTATGCTATATCTTACTTAACCCATCACCAATCCCTCTCCCTCTCTGTTTCTCCCTTGTTTCTCATACCTCACTCTCCTATGTCTTCTCTGAAAGTCCATTTTGGTTTGCCTCCCCTTGAATTATCTATCTCTTTGCCAGACCCTCTCTCTCACACACCCTTTTTTTTAAATATTTTTATACCTCTCCTATGTTTATTTCTCTTTAGTCTTTATGTCTTGATGCTGTTCCTTACTTCTGTTCCTGTTCCTGTCTATTAGCCCTCCCTTCCCTTCTGTCTTTCAGATATCTGCGACCCCCCATCTCTACTGACTTGGCAAGGACAAGGTCAAAGGATAGCGTCCATTTTTGCAGGGTTTAGTCCCCTAAAGTTTAGTCCCCTTCATAGAGTACTTGGCTGTGAGTGATTGTCACCACTGTGTCCTGACTCTGTGTTTAGTTATTTGTCTGTGCTTGGATGTGTCTCTCTGTATTGTGTTGTATCTGCCGTCTCCAGTGTGTGAGGAGTGTTTACTTAGCTAGGTATTTACCAACTGAAGGGCTTTTGGATGGTTCAGTTTGATACGTTAACAAGATTAGCATTTCCAGAATCAATTGCACCAACCAACAAGTAACTTCTGTCACAGCTGGCCTCAGACAGTCTTTAATTTTGTTTGGTCGAAGAAAATCTGGACATAATGGATTTTGACAAATGTCCAATTCTGCTTTCCTAATTTGCAATTAATTCCTTCAGGCCGTGTGTCTCTCCTCTACTTATGACCTCTTTCTTGCCCCCCCTACGCAGGTAGGCCAACCAGCAGATCCAGCAGCAGACGCTCCCAGAACCGTGGGATCGTGGAGGAGTGCTGCTTCCGTAGCTGTGACCTTAACCTGTTGGAGCAGTATTGTGCCAAACCTGCCAAGTCAGAGAGGGACGTGTCGGCCACCTCTTTACAGGCCATACCCATGATGCCAGCACTCAGACCGGTACGTAAACAACCGCTCTGCTAGGAAAACCAGGAAACCAGACCAAAAACTCTCCTTCGACCTTAACCTGTCCTTGTGTGTCCTTATCTGTCCCTTCATCTCAGTCCTCTTTGTTCCATTCCATGCTGAACCCGTATGCTCCCGTCTGTGGGAGTGGTGATAAAGCCATCCGATGGCTGTTATCTTGTGAAAAGCAAGTATCTCTTTACCAAGACTGCTGACCGTTGTGGAAAAAGATAGAGCCCGAGAATAAATGTGTGCACATTGTTGCAGGGTCAACTTCAGGTGTGTGTTTGTGTGCCTGTTTGGGTTAAGGTCACAGCTGGTGAGAAAGTGGGCAGATAAGAAAATGTTTTTGTGCCACGTTACACTTGAATGTTTAATGTCAGGCTCAACCGGCGTCCTTCAAAAACTACCAAAACAAAAGAACATCAAGTTCCTTCTTTGAAAGTTTGGAGCGGGCCTCGATTAGTCACGGAACACTAGATGTTCCCAAACTTGCATACATTTGGCACCCACCAACAAAACAGCACCAGCTACCTTGCCCTGAGAAACAATTTGCTGTGAATCATACGTTGCAGGCGTGCACGTGAAAAACAATTCAAACAATGCTGCAGGCTTTTTCACTCTCAATAAAAACAGCCAAATCTGTGGACTGCAATCCGAATCTCTTACATGTCTTCCACCACATCTCGTGTTCTTTTACAACTATCTCCTTGATACCCTGCTGGATAGATATTCCTCAGTTATGACTTTCATCTGCTATTTAATGTTAAGATCAGTTGTTTGTGAAAGATGGAGAAGGTAATAAGACTTTTTAGGACTGCAAATGACTACGCATATTTACGATTACCAGAGACATTTGAGTGACTTTCTATAAGACTATTTAGGACTATGTTTATAGCTGTTAAAGACTAATGGTACACTAGGTGTTGTAAGTGCGAGGGGAATATGTTTAGACACATCCCCAGTCTTGTCCTGGCAGTGAGACGAGTTGGGCTGAAGGGCTGCAAACCATGGAGCTCTCTCTCTCTCCCCCTCTCTCTCCCCCACTCTCTCTCGGCCAGCTGTTTCCAGGCTGGGAAGTGAATTAAGGAGAAATTGTTCTGTGTTATGTGCGTGTGTGTGTTTGTTAGTGTGAAAGTGTCTCTCTTTCTCCTGAGTACTCTCAAAGTGGCAGGACCAAAACAAGCCATTCAGTAAGAGTACTTGTTACACATAAATTCTGCCCCACATTCCCTATGTCTCTGTCTTCGTATCTTTCACATGCATACACACACACAAATAATCCCCCTTTGTCTTGTGAAGGCAGTCTCGCTGATTTAAGGAGTTGGCCAGCTATTTTTTTACGGAATGTGTTTACTGCAAAGATAGGTGTATGTGTTTGTTTTGTGTGCCTGTGGGGGTGGGTTAGCTAAAGCGTAATTTAGCAAACAATGAATGTCTGGTCGCTAGTATGCACCGAGGGAGTCTCCCGCATTCCCTTAGACATCGTGATGAGGGGGCGGAGCCTTGCTGTTGACAACTTTTTGTAGGGGTTGTTGTTCAGAAAATAGCTGTTGTAATCGGAATCGGCAGTGACCTTCAATAATGTTGGCCACTGACACAACTTTTAACTCCATTCTCTCTTTTTTCCTCCATGACTCCACAGGATTCCCAGAGAAAGCATGTGATTATGAAGTATACCAAATACGAGGTGTGGCAAAGGAAGGCTGCTCAGCGACTCCGGAGGGGCATCCCGGCCATCCTCAGGGCCCGAAAGTTTCGGAGGCAGGCGGAAAGGATCAAGGCTCGGGAGCAGGCAATGTTCCACCGGCCATTGATCACCCTGCCCAGCAAGCTTCCCCCAGTCCTGCACCCCACAGACAACTACGTCAGCCACAACTGAGCCTTCCCACCAGCACCCCAGCCCCCACATCGCAAGCCCTTTGCACAGACAACGAGTTTGGAGGGAGATGAAAAAAAAGACTAGGGGATTATAGCTTTGTCTCTGACGTCATTTCTGTGGCAAATCCTAGTTTGGCCTCTCTCCTAACCAACCAGCCCACCCCCAAGCCTGTCCGAGCCCACCAACCAACCTACCCCAACCTCTACCCCCATTAACTCCTTATTGACCCCCTGCCCTAAACCACCCTAGCTCCCGCCCTCACCCAGACACTCAAACATACATTCACATTCTTCCTGTTCCGATTCCTTTTTTCTCTCTCGCTTTCTCTCTCTTTCATTTATAGACACAAAAGGCACCAATGCAAATGATAAGAGTTAACAATTAGGCGGAATACAATTCAGGTATATCCTGAAATAAAAAAGAGAAAGGAAGAAAGAAAAAAGAAAATAAGAGCTTGATGGCTTGCAAGTGTCAAGAGGACAGCCGGCGAAATGTTTTTTGTCCTCATGGAAAACAACAAAAAGTGAAGAAACGGTTTGCATGAAAGAATCCATTCTACAACGCTTTACTGAGGCAGAAAAAGAATATATCTGTTAGTGCTTTTTCTTATTAGATTGCACCTCTAACTATAAAGGGACTTCCACACTGTAAGGAATTATTTTATGAAACTAGATTCCTGTTCCAGCACCTTTTTATCACAAACAAAAAGCAGAAAAAGAAGTCTGCAAAATTGCACATCGCCACGGATTACGTCAAAGTAAAGAAAAAAGGCACTATTTTTTTATGAACAATGATCGTGTAGCTTAAAAAAATGTCATGGTGCTAGCTTTGGGAATGGACTCAAAGAAGAAGAGGTTGAACGCACGTTATTTTCTCCTTTGAATAAATATTAAAACTTTCCGTTTTAAGGAAAGTGTGACTTTAAAAAGGAGAATAAAGCAAGGGGAGTACCTGGCTGTGTCAGAGTTAAAGGGGGATATGTCACTGAGAAGAGCCGTAGAGTGCGTCACCGTCATAGCTAACAGCGCGGGCTAGCAGTCAACTCTAACTGCTCACCGGATGAAGTGGAATGGGGCATTTGAGACCCACTCCTTGCTCCTACTCCGATGGTCCCAGTGCCCTAGGAAAAGGAGGAGCAGTGTGGGGACAAAAACAGGACAATTTGAACCGCCTGGATTGATAAAGTACTTTGACTTCCTTTTCCGGGGCAGTACTTCCTGTTTTGTCATGGCTTTGTAGAACTTTGGGCCTGCTCTGGCAGGAAGTGACATGTTAATATGGACACAGAACGAGTGGGATAATAATTATATATATTTTTTTTTACATTTCTTTTTTTTTCATATCCGTGTTTTAAGGAGAAAAAAGGAAAAGCCTGTCAGTTTCTGGTACCGTGACATTCCTGTTTTTAGTGAGATAGAAATTTTTTGGTTTAAATGTTTTTTCCATGGTTGTTATAATATTATGATACCGTTTTTAAGAAAGGCACAAATTTCAATTCAAAGGGAAAAAACAGCAATAATGTCAACTAACATTTTATTTTTATTTTATATCAGTAGTATTCACATGCTTTTGCCTGAAAACAAATACTTGAATATATATATATATATATATATATATATCTATATATATATATATATATAAATAAAAATATATAGATATATAATTAGTTTCCAGGGACGTTGTGTTATTTTCTTTTAGTCTGAGCTGTATCTTGCGTAATGAGCCGCCAAGCTTTTTTGTTTGTTTGTTGAAATACAATTAAGGGCACTGTATAAAGGCATTATTTATTTTGTTATAAAAATATATATGAAAAATTGGTCCAAATAATATACAAAGCACTGATGCTCAACTGACAGATTTATTTTGTATGATCTTTTTTTCCCATTCGACTTGTAAATGCTTTTTGTAGATGCTTTGTACCAAAAATATTTCTTTTCTCTTTTTTTTGGGGGGGTTTGCCACCGAATTACTTTAAATTAGTATTTTAAAAGCAAAATAGTCTGGATTGCTTGTCATGTCACAGAAATAGGCACATACTCTGACTTACGCTGGTCGGCCTGGACATTTAGAAGTCTGGACCGGCTGACTTTGATAAAGGAACATGTTCTTACCTGATGAGCAAACAGTTCAACATCATGCATTGATTGTACTCAACCCACTGTTTTTAAACCACTTTAGTATTGCTGGCGGGGGAATTATTCTGCATTTACATTTTCTTTTGTCTCTTTATCAATGTGCATGATGGCCAATCATGATGTATAAAGAGCATTTACATTCATATCTGGTGCCATTTATAGTGTGAAAAGCTGGACCTGTTGCCATAATTGTTTGGGAGATGTCTGTTCTGATTCGTTCTTGGGACTGACAAGCTTCCTTCCTGACTTCCAAGTCCAGAGTCTGGTTAACTTGCATGTGATGATGATTAGTCTGTCAGTGTGGTGTGCTCTCTGGGAGGTGATCTCGTAACTGTGTCATCCCCATTGAAGTCACTATGATGTTTGACCCTGAGCTCTCATGCTCTTTCAGTCCCTCTCCTTCAACAACATGCCACAGACTTTCTTTCAATCTATCTGCCTTTTGCCATGAGAACAGGGGCAATCCCTCCACATTACACCCTCTCCCTGATCTATCGTCAACATGTAATCGATGAAGGGCTACCATACTGAACCATTTTTGAAGCAGTTGAACTACTCAGGAAAATCTATGGTTTATAAAGAGGGAGATGTGAAGCTGTTGTTAAGTAGATGGGATGAATTAGTATGGTGGGACTAGGACAGCAAGGAGTGGCTACCTGTTTCTGGTTGCAAGTGACAACTGTACTTCAGGTGACATGACAACTGGGTCCGGTGTACTATTAGTAGGGCCAGGGATTTCGGTTGTTTCGTCATATGATTCTGCATAACAACCAAAACACCAGCACCTAATGACAGACTCCTTGGAAGTCTGTGCTACATTTTTTAGTTGCCTTTGATATGATATGAATAGATTACTTACTATGGATACTTGTCCCAATGGGGCAGAGGTGAATTGAGCCAACTCTGAATATCCTTTCCTGTCCCCTCATTTAAGAGGGTCCTGACCTAGCCTACAACCTATATGACCCCCATGCCTATATGTCCTGTCTTTGATTCTATAGTCTACTTCAGTTGTGTAACAAAGCAGTGCAATTATTATTAGATTTCCCAGACGGTTATCTCTCTTTTTTCCAGACAGTAAAAATGACAAGGTTTATTTTATATTTTATTTTAAATGTTTTTTCTGCTAGGACTGCATTCACTATTGTATTTTTCAAGAAGGCTACTCTTGTGTTCTTTTGAATGGCGTGAAAGAAAACCACTTCTTTTGCGCTGGATATGAAGGGATCTCTTGCCGAGCCTCGGCTACATTTTGTTTTGTGTCAGTAACCCGCTCAGCCTGTGTGTATTTTATTGATTTAACCTCTGCACGCTAGAACGTCCGAAATGCACAATTCATGTACTTTCATTTTTAATATCAATAAAAGAAAAAACATTTTATCAAACATCTGGAATCTATTATGTTTCTTTTTTTTTTTTTGGTGTGTCCTGTTTGTGTTTTGTGTTTGTGCATACATGTGTGCGTCATAAGTGTGTGCGTGCATGCGCGTGTGTGTGCGTGTGTGTGTAAAAGCGAAAAGTAGAAGGAAACTGTGAGAACAAAATAGTGTTGAGTCAGGGCACCTTTTTGGATATACATTTTTTTTATCAGTTCAACCATATGTTCGGCATAAATTATTTAGTACATCTCTAGGCCTTTAAAAATAATACCTCATCTCTGCTGCTGCTTTTAGCTCCCTCTCTCTGGCCAAGCTGCTGTGTGATAGGGAGAAAGCATGCCAATGTGCAAAGCAGCATGCACTCAGAAGGCTGTGAAAAGACCGGCCGGCACTCACTTGCCTTGTCCCTCCAAAGCACATCATGCACCGGGGTGAGGTTTCCCCTGGGTAGAGATGTAGGATCAGCTTCCCTTCCCCCAAACCCCAACCTTAACTATTGGGGAACTTACCCACTACTCCACACACCACACCAATGTTGTGTTCAGCAGAACACAATGTCTGCAGAACGTTCATAAAATATTATGTGAAAAAGCAAAAGGAATTACATCAGCTTTATTCATGAGATTTATATCAGCAACATCCCACAAGATTTGCCTAATATACCTGGCATTGGCCTAAACACTCCCCCACCATTTATGGATCCATTTACACACCCACCCATCCTTCCATCTACCCACCTATCTAGGTTATGATGTAATATATTAGTTTGGTCTGAGAATTTCCAAAATTGAAAATATTTTTAGGAAGAGTTACTGTAGTCATAATGACATGTGTTGAAGTGCTCTGATCTTGAGAGTAGGTAGGATATACATTTGCAGCTGCTGAGACATATTTCTAATGAAGAGGAATGCGTGTGAGTACATGTTCAAACGTGTGTGTTTGCATGCATATGTGTCTGAGCATGCATTTGTACATGTATGCTGTTTCTATGTGTATAGTGCGTGTCCGCACTGTGACATGATGCGTGCATAATGTTCATGTCCATAAACCGCTCAATTATGTTTCTGTCTCAGGAAGTTTATGGGTGTATTCAGGACATAATTTCCTGGGAAAAATGGCTCAGGGGTAAAATGTTTTTTGGGTAGAGATTTAGGATCATCTTTCACTTCCGCAATGCTAACCTTAACCATTAATGGAGAATATCCAAAACTGACTAAGGGTCAGGAGCTACTTCATCCTACAGAAAACCTGTTGCTGAATGATAGAACTAAGCCAAAGAATTGCTTGTATGTCAGTTATAATGGTAATAATAAACAACAACATACACATACAACATAAAAAACACATTTGGCAGAGAAAGAAAACATGTGGAAAAACATTCGGAAGTCACAATCTACTTGGTGGTTTTATTGATGGGACCAACATCATAAACCTAAAAATGTATGCTGGTTCATTGGGTTTGTCTGACATTCCTGAAGTTTAATTATTTTGAAAAGCTTTTTACATAGAATCTGAGTGTCATGGTTCGTGTAGGCAGGACACGAGGCACAGAGCTAATAAACATAGTTTTAATTGTAAAAACAGAAAACAACAAAAGGATCGGTACAAACCGTAACTGAAGAGCAGCAAAACACCACACTAAATCAAAACAATGACCAACCACCAAGGAAACAACAGGGCAACTTAAATAGGATCCCAATCAGAGGCAATAGGGAGCAGCTGCCTCTGATTGGGGGATAATTTAACAGTCGTGCACATGGAGATGCCCAGAGGCACCCCTGCAGTCAGGCTCTGACTGTGGCCTCCAGGCACATAGTGATGCCTAGAGGCACCCCAGCCAGGACCTGACACTGAGTTCCTAGAGCAGTGTTTCTTAATCCTGGTCCTCGGGACCCAAAGCGGTGCACGTTTTTGCACTAGCACTCACACACCTGATTCAAATGTTGCCCTACCACTTACACACTTGATTGACATAATCAACCTATCATCAAGTCTTTAAGTGCTAGGGCAAAAACAAAAATGTGCACCCGTTTGGGTACCCAGGACCAGGATTAAGAAACACTGTCTTAGAGAATCCTTTTTCTCTTCCACCCCTGGTCTCTACCATCTCCACCTTCATCTATATTATGCCAACTACAAAATACATGTCAGGACAACGAATAAACAAAGTTTACATTATCAGAGTCCACATTTAGTGAGTGATTTTGTAGATATATATGTCAAGTTCCCATCTACAGATTTGGTAAGCATTGGTCTAGAATGTTTTCTTGGTTTGCATGTTATGTCACAATATTTTTGTGGTCTAAAGTGCATTACTGTAAGTTGGAACCACAATGACATTACTAAAGGAGGCAAATGATTCATACAAAAACATTTTTGACTAGATTCACTACATCAGAACGTTAGCTAGCTACTAAAATTTAAAGTTATTTAAAGTTACTGGGTATTTTGTTGTCAAACTGATTTATTTTCTTAATAACTTACAGTATACTACATATTTGCCTAATGTAGCAGTCTCATATTTCCAAAGCCCTATTGTGTAATTAGACAAAATATATGGCTGTTGAGTTGAAGTAAAATCAGACAATTTTTATTGACTAGGATCTTGAAGTTGTTTAGACAAGAGATTCCAGAAGGATTAGCTGCTGCTTTAAGAGCTCCTAATACAATATATATTTTCAAATGTTGTTTATTTGACTCAGTAATACCCAGAGCACCCAAAACCTCCTACCAGCAAGGGATGAACTGGACATTTAAAACAGTCATGATTCACCATAGGGTGCTTATTACAGCAATCAGTTGTGTCTGAGAATTGTAAATGTAGATGTACATTTTTTGATGGGAAGTATATTAATACAATTATTACAGGATACTTTTGAAACAACTTTAGGTCAGTTGTTTTGGCCGCAACCGGACTGGATTTAAAATTCCTTCTGTAGAATGTCTGGTTTGACAGAAGCTCAACTTTCATTAGGATAACAAGCACAATATAATTTGCAATTTGCAGCAGTCCCACAAAACATTTTCTTCCCAGGTCTTGCTTTTCGTTAAGCTGTCAATAAAATATTGCTTTAATTGTTGCACCATACATTTATTCATTTATTTACATTAGAGTAAAAAAAAAAACAACAACATACACAAACATTCACAAAAAGAAAATACTATTAGAATGTTGACAACAATGGAAACAATGTGACTAATGGAGGTGGACCCCCTCAAAAACATGAAAGTGTCTAAAAGGATGTTACCCTACACTCACTCTGCGCCTCATGTTCTGCCTACCCTTAACCATGACAGAATGATCCACCCAACCAGGAACAAGCAAAGCTGGACCATGGGAGAGCTCCTCAACGGTAAGGAGCTTGTCACCGATGAGGAGTACCTCCGTGGTCTAGCCCAGGATCCAGTCAGGGATCCAGGGCAGCAGTGACACCGGCAGGGACAACGTTAGCGTTCCCACGCACAGGCCCGGCGGCCAGCCCAGGAGACCCCCCATGACATTTTTGGGGGTGGGGCTGTGGGACCTGTGCGAGGGAGGGGAGGTGGTGCCCCTGCCGCCAGACCAGTGGGGGCTCGTTGAAGAGCTCCTGCAGTCAGGGGAGCAGGAGCACCTAGAAGGAGACGAGGGGCTCCCGCCACCCCACTCGTGGGGGCTCTGGGACAAGCCCTTGCAGCATCGGGACCACAGGATGTTGGAGGAGGAGAAGACCTGCCGGGCCTCCCGTCCCTGCATGCCGGTTCCTAGCCCGGTACCCCTTGTGCCGGTTCCCCACAACCAGGGTTCCAGTGCCGGTTCCCCGCAACCAGGGCTCCAGTGCCGGTTCCCCGCAACCAGGGCTCCAGCGCCGGTTCCCCGCAACCAGGGCTCCAGCGCCGGTTCCCCGCACCAGGGCTCCAGTTCTGGTCCCCTGCCCTGAGCCCCCAGCACCAGTTCCCCGCACCAGGGCTCCACTGGTCCACTGCCCAGAGCCATCAGTGCCACCCTCGGAGGGGTGCGGCGACGAGCCACTGCCGCCACTGCCTCCGGAGTGGTGGTCTGACGAGCCCCTGCCATTGCCACCTCCTCCCACTTCACTCCGGCATCCCGTCCTGCTCCGGGGGGTGGAGCCTCTACCTGTCCCAGCGTCCCGTCCTTCTCCGGGAGCGGAACATCCACCTGTTCCGGCATCCCTTCCTGCTCCGGGGGTGGAGCCTCCACCTGTCCCGGTGCCGTGACCTACTCCGGTGGCGGATCCTCCACCTGTCCCGGCGCCACCTCCTGCGTCGGGGGCGGAGCCTCTGTCCCCTGGTGCTCCCCCCTCCCTCCCTTGTATGTTCCGGTCTTGTGGTTGGGAGCCCGCACCTTCGGGGGGGTACTGTCAAGCCATGGCTGGGGGCCTCTATGCATCTCGATGCCCCTGGGGGCCACAGTCAGGGCCTGACCGCAGAGGTGCCTCTAGGCATCTCTGCGCTGCCATTTTTGATTGTCCCCAATTAGAGGCAGTTGCCCCGTGTTGCCTCTAATTGGGGACCCTATTTAAGTTAAGTAGTTTCCACACCCGGTGTGGTTCATTGTTTGTGCCAGTTATGTTTTGCTTCAGTTTGCGGATTGCCTCTCCTTTTGTTGTTTTTGTCAGTAAGAAATAAAAGGATGTTACCCTACACTCGCTCTGTGCCTTGTGTCCTGCCTACCCTTAACCGTGACAATTCCAGACCAGAGCTGGTCTTGGTGTGTGTGCCCATGCCCTGCAGATGTTTATATATGAATTCCTAAGAGGGCTGGTGATGAGGAGAATGTCTTAGATCTGGTCACGATGGGAAAATATATGGCACGTCATCACAATCATTACTTTGCCAGACTTGTTGAAGAGTGACTGTCCTCAAAAACCCACTTTATACCAAGATATACTTTAAACGATATACATTGAACAGAAAAGTGAGGAAAAATAGGAGAGTTTTTGCTAGGGAGCGTTGGTCTGAATTCTAACCCAGCAGCAGTGGTACATCATGTGCACCGAAGACAACAGCTTAGATCAGCGAACCCCCATAGGCCATGTTTTCTGTCAAAAACCCTGTGCATACATTATATGAAGAGGTGGAACATGGATGCAACCACCATAAATGATCCGCCTAGGCCAACTTGTGCACACCTGCGCTAAGAATATGTCCATTAGTTATTGTGTTAAGTACTATTACTGTAAAGTTCCTTTCCATTATTCAATACGTATTTCAGAAGAAGGAAATTACAATCAAAATATTAGCCCTAGAGTACACCTTTAGACAAATGAAATCAGATGTTATATACCTATGTATACTGCAAGTATATTACAGTTGCTTTCATTGCTTTTCATCTAATCTGTAAACATATACATATATTTTAAATATAATTTTAATATTTAATATTTTAAATATAATTATAATATAAATATATTTATCTTTTTTTGGGGGGATATAAGTGCGTTAAGTTGTGTACTTAAAAATTCAATCAAAATCCTTTATATCCAATTGAGCCTATCCGAATCCACCCATGTGCTATCTCTATTCAGGACTATTGCAACTCACAGAACACTGCAGCCTGCCTGCCTGATTTTTAACCCTTCCAAGTTTCCTGGTGTCCTCCTGCGCCACTGCACTCAACTGGTTTTTATCCACTATAAGAACATGGTGCTTGCTGTTAGAAATCACCCGTTCGTATAGTGGTGAAATAATGATTGGGTAACCGATCATCAAGGGAGAAAGTAATTCATTTTTTTATTGCAGCATTCGATAGTCTATTGTTCATGATGTTCCAGACGCAATTTTACAAACTCGATCTTTCAAACTCGATCATAAAGAAACTTCCGGTCGTCTTCTACTTTATACACATCACAATCCAGAATACACAACACAGTACTGTAAGCTCATCGGCTAATTACTGTTGCGCTTTGACTGAACGTGACTTCCTGCATACGGATAAACAGATGTTCTGTTGTAAACATAAAAGGCATACATTCATACAATTCTACATTGCCTACAGAGCAGCTGGGGGAACTACCCTTGTGTGAATTGTAACTAGAAATCTCTTCACAGATCCCAGCTTCAGAACAGAAGCTATAGTAGGCGCGCAGTAGAAATAGAAAGCACATGAGCACATGGAATTTTCTCTTGGTCTAGCGTTAAATGATGTTGAGCTTATAAATGCTTCATATTGCTTTCATAGGCACTACTCACATGTGTTATAAAGCATATATAACAATATGTTGTCCTTTATAAAAGGTTTATAAACATGACATAACTATGTGCCACAAATACCAATGTCAAATATTACATAAACCTGTGCTTTATGAAGGGTGGCATAGGCACAGCTTAGTTAAAAATTTAATGAATTAAGAATGATATTCAATTGAGGCTTCACAAAGTATTCATAATACTGTCATGCAATGATAGCATAGTGTTTTTCATTGTAATGTACAGTTTTAAAGCACGATTGTAAGTCATCTTAAGAAAAAAAAAGAATATAGTCAGAGGATGGTATATAGCCAATATACCATGACTAATGGGACAACGCATTCATAAAGTCTCTAAGTCACATGACGTGGCACTTGGTCATATATAACACAAATGAACACGTTATATCATATGATGCTGTACGTCTGCTAAAGTGTAACCCCTTTAATCACTCATAAAGCATATATAAATCCATTTAATCATATGATGCAGTATTTTAAAGTGTGACCCCTTTCATCATTTATAAAATATACATCAATGTCTTATGACACTGTGCATTCTATAAAGTCAGACACTTTATAGTATGTGGTAATTCTTAACACATACCTAATGATGTAAACACAAAGGATCACTTAAAGCTAAACCAAAAACAAAAAAAATGCAATTTCAACAACATTTCCTTTGTTTTTATATAACAATCCAAATACATTCAAAGGATAGTTCACCCAAATTACAAAATGGTACAGTTGTGCTCATAAGTTTGCATACCCTGGCAAAAATTGTGACATTTTGGCATTGATTTTGAAAATATGACTGATCTTGCAAAAAAACTGTCTTTTATTTAAGGATAGTGATTATATGAAGCCATTTCTGAGCCATGGTTCTTTTCTGAGCCACGGGGAGCAGAAAAGAACTGTCAAAGAACCTGCGTTACAAGGTATTGGAACTTTATGAAGATGGAAAAGGATATAAAAAGAAATCGAAAGCCTTGCAAATGCCAGTCAGTACTGTTCAATCACTTATTAAGAAGTGGAAAACTTGGATCTCTTGATACCAAGCCAAGCTCAGGTAAACCAAAAAAGATTTCAGCCAAAACTGCCAGAAGAATTGTTCAGGATACAAAGAAAAACCTATAGGTAAAAATACAGGCTGCTCTGGAATAAGACGGTGTGGTTGTTTCAAGGAGCACAATACGACGATACTTGAACAACAATGAGCTGCATGGTCGAGTTGCCAGAAAGAAGCCTCTACTGCGCCAATGCCACAAAAAAGCCTGATTACAATATGCCCGACAACACCTTGACACGCCTCACAGCTTCTGGCACAACTAAAATTTGGAGTGATGAGACCAAAATAGAGCTTTATGTTCACAACCATAAGCGCTATGTTTGGAGAGGGGTCAATAAGGCCTATAGTGAACAGAATACCATCCCCATTGTGAAGCATGGGCAGCTATACCACCTGCAAGAATTCGGGGCCTCATAGACAACTATTACAAAAGACTGCATGCTGTCATTGATGCTAAAGGGGGCAATACACAGTATTAAGAACTAAGGGTATGCAGACTTTTGAACAGTGGTCAGTTTGTTTTTTTCTTTGTTGCCATGTTTTGTTTTATGATTGTGCCATTCTGTTATGACCTACAGTTGAATGTGAATCCCATAAGAATCCCTTTTATTTCTTATGTGAATCCCATAAGAAATAAAAGACTTGTATTTTGCCTACTCATTCATGTTTTCTTTACAAATGGTACATACAGCTCCGGAAAAAATTAAGAGACCACTGCACCTTTTTCTTTCCTTTCTAGAAAAGTTGAAAAGGAAGGTTTTGATTGAGGAACTGCTGATGTGTTCACTTGCTGCCTAATATATCCCACCCACTGACAGGTGCCATGATAACAAGATTATCAGTGTTATTCACTTCCCTTGTCAGTGGTCATAATGTTATGGTTGATCGGTGTATATATACACTACCATTCAAACGTTTGGGGTCACTTAGACATTTTCTTGTTTTTGAAAGAAAAGCAATTCGTTTGTCGATTAAAATAACATCAAATTGATCAGAAATACAGTGTAGACATTGTCAATGTTATGAATTACTATTGTAGCTGGAAACAGCAATTTTTTTATGAAATATCTACGTAAGCGATACAGAGGCCCATTATCAGCAAACATCAGTCCTGTATTCCAATGGCACATTGTGTTTGCTAATCCAAGTTCATCATTTTCAAAGTCTAATTGATCATTAGAAAACCCTTTTGCAATTATGGTTGCACAACTGAAAACTGCTGTGCTGATTAAAGAAGCAATACAGTTGACCTTCTTTAGACTAGATGAGTATCTGGAGCATCAGCAATTGTGGGTTCAATTACAGGCTGAAAATGGCCAGAAACAAAGAACTTTCGGTAACACTTTATTTGAAGGGGTGTGCATAAGAGTGACATGACATTGTCATGATACTGTCATAGCCATGACATGACACATGTAAGAATCATTATGAACATTTATGAATGTTGTCATTCGGTTGATTATGTCATTTATTATGCAAGATTGACTTTGTTTGGGATGTCTTTGTAATGACAGCTTGACATTAACTGTGTCAACACAACCTGTCAATGTCTTTGTTATGACAACTTGACATTAACTAAGACAAAATATCCTGTCAATGTCTTTGTTATGACAACCTGACATTAACCATGAAAACATTAGATTAGATTCAACTTTATTGTAATTGAACAAGTACAGTACAATGAAATTGAAGGTGTAGGGTAGCATGCGCAACTGAAATGCAGGGATAGCAGCAATGAGGTTCCCGAGGTGGACATGTACCTGTAACAACTGAAAACCTCAGACTTTGCAAGGCAGTGTCAGAGTCCAGTAACACAAAGGGTGGATATGGTTAGTGATGGGTCACGGAATTCAGCACGGTTACAGCAGATGGAAAGAAAGTGTTCCTGAGCCTGCTGGTGCGGGAACGAAGAGACCTGTACAACCTGCTTGATGGAAGGAGGGCAGTTTGTGGCATGGATATGAAGGGTCCATGATAATGCCACACACCCTGTGCAGACACCGCTTGTGCTGGAGGTCTACGATGGCCGGGAGCTGGGTACCAGTGATGTGCTGGGCGTTTCCACCACCCGTTGCAGGGCCTTCCAGTCGGCTACAGAGCAAACGCCAAACCATGCTGTGGCGCAGATAGTCAGAAACATTACCTGTCATAAACATGTCATAGCAGGCCTGATTATCAAACTTGAAGAAACTATTTAGCTTTATATGTTAGCATTAAATACAACTGTCATATGTGGTTGGTTTTGACATTGGTTGTCATGAGACCATTATAATTGTGTCATGAATATTTTTCTTGACCTCAAGTAAAGTGGACCAATTTGGACTTGTCATAAAGATGTCATGACGTGTTATAACACTGTCAAATGCTTTCATAACAGTGTCATGAATATTTTTCTTATCCTCAAGTACAGTGGTACAATTTGGACTTGTCATAAAGATGTCATGACGTGTTATAACACTGTCAAATGCTTTCATAACAGTGTCATGAATATTTTTCTAGACCTCAAGTAAAGTGGTACAATTTGGACTTGTCATAAAGATGTCGTGATGCATTATAACACTGTCAAATACATTCATAACAGTGTCATGAATATTTTTCTTGACCTCAAGTACAGTGGTACAATTTGGACTTGTCATAAAGGTGTCAATAAGTTTGTCAAATACTGTCAAAAAATTTAATTCTGTCAAATGCTTTTAAATACCTTAACAAAAGCAATACATTTCCTTTATTGTTTTTGCACAACAAATGTTTCCTAAAAAAAAAAAAACCTACTTTCAACAATCCTACTTTGGTAACACTTTCCGATAAGGGTACATGAACAACCAACAAATGCAGTAGTTACCATGAACAAACATTGATGAACAATGATGAACAAGACATGAACAAACGGTTGATGAACAAGACATGACGAACAAGACATGAACAAACAATGATAACCCCTACTTTATTAATGGTTTACAAATGCATTAACAAACAGAGTGTAGTGTCATTTGTTCATGTTGACACAGGACATAAACTCATGTCGTTTTTTGCAAGAACACAGTTAGTACTGTAATGTGTTAAGGTTGACACAGGACATTCATTCATGTACAGTACCTAGTTCTTTGCATGAACAATAGCCTAAGTAATATAAACTATTCATAATATAATCACATTGAAAACATTATTTATAAAGTAGGCTAGATAGTGATAGTTTAACAAATTACCTTCATGTTAACCCAAATAGAACATGGCTAAGCAAGTTAGCAAAGTGCTACCCGGAACTGACAAACACTTGACTGGAGCTAGCATACAGCTAACTGGAGCCAGCTAATAACCAACCGAAGCCAGCTAACAACAAGGAACAAGGAACTAGTTAATCGCTAACCCTTACAGTGCAACGATTGCAAAGTTCCTAAACAATACAGTTACAAAATTAAATTATATTAATCCTAGGGATATTGTCAGGAGTGTTGTTTTCGAAAAACAATTCAGTACAGCACAGTAACAAATTTGTTTTTTCCAAAGGAATGCACCACCGTCACGGCATTTTACATAGACATGGGTCTCTGTCATAGTTATACAATTACCACGCTTTTGCAACTCTCTACATACACTTTAACAGGCAAGTTATCAAACTGTATCGAAAGGTCCAGTGTACTTTTGTACTTAACCGACCAGGAAAACAGGATAAATGATGAGAAAGACATGGCTTTTCCTTGAGAGTTACGAGAACGCGCAGGTGTTTTGATCGTTAACAGTCCCAATGCGACACGACCACGCCAAACTGCCCCCTATAGGCCAACCGTAGTAAGTGTACTTCAATACAAATTGTCCTTCAAAATTCTATATCAACTCCAAATGCGACCATACATTTTATATGTGTCACACCTATTTGAAGACGCAAGTAGCCAGTCTACCTTTTAATAATGGTTACCGCACTGTAATCATATTAACAAATTGAATTATGTATATTATCTCTTGAATAATGTATATTACTTAGCCTATTGTTCATGCAAACCACTAAAAAACTTTGATATTAATTTGACTTGTTTTTTCACATCATGGAAAAGTCTGCCCAAGACACCATTATAATGGCGTATGGCTAACCAGTGGTGCCACTATCATTTTGAGGTGAATCTTCAGTGACTCAGGAGTGCAATTACCTTCATGACTCCATATTTCCAATTTGTATTTCTGCCATGCATGCTCAATATGCTGAGTATGAGCACCAGTCTCAGGATCAGCAAAGTTCCTTTTATGGCAGACAGAATACTGGCTAAATAGTTTCTTCAAGTTTGATAATTAGGCCCATGTTTATGACAGGTTATGTTGTCTTGGTTACTGTCATGTTGTCATAAAAAAAGACACTGACAGGTTATGTTGTCTCAGTTAATGTCAAGTTGTCATAACAAAGACATTGACAGGATATTTTGTCTCAGTTAATGTCTAGTTGTCATAACAAAGACATTGGCAGGTTATGTTGTCTCAGTTAATGTCAAGTTGTCATAACAAAGATATCAACCTTGCATAAAAAATGACATAATCAACCGAATGACACCTAATGACAACATCCATAAACGTTCAAAATGATTCCTTCATGTGTCATGTCATGGTTATGACAGTATCATGACAGTGTCATGTCACTCTTATGCACACCCCTTCAAATAAAGTGTTACCGAACTTTCTTCTGAAAGTCATCAGTCTATTCTTGTTCTGAAAAAAGAAGGCTATTCCATGCAAGAAATTGCCAAGAAACGGAAGATCTCATACAATGCTATGTACTACTCCCTTCACAGAACAGCGCAAACTGGCACTAACCAGAACGAGGAGTGGGAAGCCCTGGTGCACAACTGAGCTAGAGGACAAAGATATTTGCCTCTAGTTTGAGAAACAGACACCTCACAGGTCCTCAACTGGCAGATAGCACTCACAAAACCCCAGTCTCAACGTCAACACTGAAAAGGCGACTCCGGGTTGCTGGTCTTCTAGGCAGAGTTGCAAAGAAAAAGCCATATCTCAGACAGGCCAATAAAAACTAAAGATTAAGATAGGCAAAAGAACACAGACACTGGACAGAGAAAGATTGGAAAAAAGTGTTCGGACCACAAAGAAGAACATTTGTGAAGCGCAGACCAAATGAAAACACAATTTGCCATTGGAACACTTGACTGATGGTTGCTGATAATGAGTCTCTGTATGACTATGTAGACATCCCATTAAAAATCAGACATTTCCAGCTACAATTGTCATATACAACATTAACAATGTTTACACTGTATTTCTGATCAATTTGATGTTATTTTAATGGACAAAAAATGTGAGCGGTAGTGTGTATACAGTTAGGTCCAGAAATAATTGGACACTGACACAAGTTTTGTTATTTTTACCAAAATATATTCAAGTTACAGTTAAATAATGAATATGGGCATGAAGTGCAGTCTCTCAGCTTTAATTTGAGGGTATTCACATCCGAATTGGAGGAAGGGTTTAGGAATTATAGCTCTTCAATATGTAGCCCCCTCTTTTTCAAGGGACCAAATTAATTGCCCAATTGACTCAAAAGCTGTTTCATGGACAGGGTGTGGGCTTTCCTTCATTATTTCTTCATCAATTAAGCTGGTAAAAGGTCTGGAGTTGATTCCAGGTGTGGTATTCGCATTTGGAAGCTGTTGCTGTGAACCCACAACATGCGGTCAAAGGAGCTCTCAATGCAAGTGAAACATTTGCCAAGTGAAACAGGCAAAAAAAATCCATCAGAGAGATAGCAGGAGCATTAGGAGTGGCCAAATGAACAGTTTGGTACATTCTGAGAAAAAAGAACACACTGGTGATCTCTGTAACACAAAAAGGCCTGATGTCCACAGAAGACAACATTGGTGGATGATCGTAGGATCCTTTCCATGGTAAAGAAAAACCCCTTCACAACATCCAGCCAAGTGAAGAACACTCTCCAGGAGGTAGGCATATCATTATCCAAGTTAACCATGAAGAGAAGACTTCACGAGAGAAAACACACAGAGTTCACCACAAGGTGCAAGCCTCAAGAACAGAAAGGCCAGATTAGACTTTGCCAAAAAATATGTAAAAAAGCCAGCCCAGTTCTGGAACAGCATTCTTTGGACAGATGAAACTAAGATCAACTTGCACCAGAATGATGGGAAGAAAAAAGTACAGAGAAGGCTTGGAACGGCTCATGATCCAATGCACACCACATCATCTGTAAGATACGGTGGAGGCAGTGTGATGGCATGGCCCATGCATGGTTTCCAATGGCACTGGGTCACAAGTGTTTTTTGATAATGTGACAGAAGACAGAAGCAGCCGGATGAATTCTGAAGTGTATAGGGATATACTGTCTGCTCAGATTCAGAGAAATTCAGCAAAGTTGATTGGACGGCGCTTCACGGAACAGATGGAAAATAACCCAAAACATACTGCAAAAGCAAACCAGGAGTTTTTTTAAGGCAAATAAGTGGAATATTCTGCAATGGCCGAGTCAATCACCTGATCTCAACCTAATCAAGCATGCATTTCAATTGCTGAAGACAAAACTAAAGGCAAAAAGACCCACGAAAAAACAACAACTGAAGACAGCTGCAGTAAAGGCCTGACAAAGCATCACAAAGGAGGAAACCCAGCGTTTGGTGTGCATGTCCATGCATTCCAGACTTCAAGCAGGCATTGCCTGCAAAGGATTCTTGACAAAGTATTAAAAATGAACATTTTATTTATGATTGTGTTATTTTTTCCAATTACATTTGAGCCTCTGAAATAAGGGGACTGTATGAAAATGGTTGCAATTTCTAATTTCTAAACATTTCATATGATATTTTTTTAAACCCCTTGCACTTCAATTGCATGTCGGTTGTTTCATTTTAAATCCATTGTGGTGGCGTACAGAGACAGAATTATGAAAAATTCTGTCAGTGTCCAAATATTTCCAGACCTAACTGTATAAATACATAATTCAAGAAACAAAACTGTCCACAAAGTTCTGTACATTGCCCTCTTTTTCAACTCTACCAGCTTTACACAATGTAGAATCTGACTGTCTTGAGCAAGTTAAACATGTCCTTGTTCCATTTCTAAATCAGGCGCCTTTAAGACTGGCACTGTTTAACGTGCAGTCTCTAACAAACAAAACTCTATAATTATAAGAGTTTATCTAGGACAAACACCTAGGACTTTTTTGCTTGACAGAAATGTGGCACAGAAATGGTAATTCCTACATACTAAACGAAACATGTCCACCTGGCTATAACCATCTGGAAAAGGCCCGTGTCCATGGCAGGTGTGGTGGTCTGGCGGTTTTCCACAAAGATTGTTTAGACCTGAAAATGTTGCCTATTCATATTGATTCAACAAAATGTTCCGTTGCCACTGATTTCCTGAACCTGCTGGTCTGTCTTAACCTGACACAGCATCTCAACATCCCCACACACAATTGTGGACATACACTTGACCTCATCATCACTGTAGAAGTCCCATCATCAGACCTGGATGTACATGAGTTAGGTGTCTCTGACCATAGGGTTGTGACATTGTCCGTAATTTCTCCAGCACTTCTACTCCGCCCTCAGCAAACTTTTAAATTAAAAAACTCTTGATATGTCTGTCTTCCAGAAGTCAGTACAGCCGGCCTTACTATCTGACTATCACAAGTCCACTGCTGATGAGATGGTTGACCTGTATAACAGCACATTGAGGAACATCTTAAACATTCTTCCCCCTGTAAAATCCCATCAAGTATCATTCCAACAGTCTTCCCCATGGTTCACAGAGGAGCTGCGCAGCATGAAAACACATGGCCGCAAGGTAGAACGTCAGTGGAGAAGCCCCTGGCTTAACTATCCACCTACTGGCATATGAAGACCATCAGAATTGTTATTTTAAAGCTTTAAAAGCAGCACACTATATTTTCTACTCCTCTTTGATAAAGAATGGCAAAGATAACCCCAGGACAGTCGCCTCCCCCAACCTACAGACTCTGGCCCTCCCAATGCAACCACTGAAAAGTGCAATACATCTGCTGAATTCTTCAAGATTAAAATCAACAACATAAGAGAGAACATTCTATCCTGTAACCCTAATCCCCCTCAGGCTCCCTCCCATTCACCCATATCTGCTTCTTTTCTAAGTGACTTTCCTCTGGTGACTCCTGCTACTGTTCTGGAAATCATATTAAAAAGGAAATCTTCCAGTGGTCGTTTTGACCCAATTCCAACATCACAATTTAAAAAATGCTCAGCCACTCTCATTGATTTTGTTACTTATTTGTTCACCAACTCCCTGCACACTGAGCAGGTACCGTCACTTTTCAAGATGGCAGTCATCTCCCCCTTGACAGAAACCGTCCCTTGACCCAGACATTATTTCAAACTACAGACCTGTTTCCAAACTCCCATTGTTATCTAAAGACCTAGAGAAGATTGCGGCAACTCAACTTCACTCACACCTCAGTGCTAAACAACATTATAAGGTTTTCCAGTGTGGCTTCATGCCACTGCATAGTACTGAGACAGCACTGGTGAAGGTTGTAAATGATCTGCTCATGGCTTCAGATACAGGATCCCCCTCCATTTAGATTCTTCTGGAACTCAGTGCTGCTTTTGACTCAGTAGATCACACCATTCTACTGCCATCACTGGGACTGCCTCAAACTGGAGCACACTGCCATCTCTGGGACTGCCTCAAATTGGTTCACCTCTTACCTCTCTAACCGCAAGCAGTATGTTTCTCTTGGTGAGGTAAGATCAGAGGAGTTCACAATAACCTGTGGTGTCCCACAAGGGTCAGTGCTAGGACCTATTCTCTTCCTGCTATACATGCTCCCACTTGACCAGATCTTCAGAAATCACAGTGTTCAATTCCAATGCTACACAGATGACACACAGGTGTACATTAAAACCAAACCTGACACAACATCTGCCATGTGAACCCTGTCTGACTGTATGGATGAGGTAAAACATTGGATGCAGAACAACTTCCTCCAACTCTATAGCAGCAAGACAGAGGCAATGCTTATAGGCACCCCACAGCAAATCACCAACTCCTACAGCATCTGCCCTGCCCTGCCACATCATTCCCCTCTCCTCAGTCATCATCAATCTGGGCGTGAAATTTGACCCTACTCTTTCTTTTAAGGCCCACATTAGACATGTCTGATAATTTTTTTAATTAAAAAACATTTCCCGCCTAAGACCTTCTCTCACCTTCTCTGATGCAGAAAAGCTTATCTATTCATTTGTTTTCCCCAGAATTGATTATGGGAATGCAGTACTGTGGGGCCTGCCAGCAAATTCAATTAATAAAATACAGCTCATCCAAAACATTGCTGCAAGGATCCTGAGACAATCAAAAGAATCTGCCCACATCACACCTCTCCTTGTTGACCTTCATTGGCTTCCTGTCCCTCAAAGATTTGACTTTAAAATTATCCTTTTAGTCTATAAAGCTATCAGTGGCTTGGGACATACTTATCTGACCTGCTCACCTCCTAAGAACCTTGACGCCCTCTACAGTCTAGCAATGCCAATTGGCTTAATAAACCAAGAACCCGGCTCCAAAAAATGGGAGGCCGCACCTTTTCTTACATTGGACCTCACCTCAGGACATCCCTTCCTGACAGCCTCAGGGCTGCACAGGCGGTCATGGCTTTTAAAACAGGCCTTAAGTCTCACCTTTATCAGTTGGCCTACCATTCCCTTTAATCAAATTATACTGTACATTATTATATTACAATATATGTATAATCATTTTAGTTTACTGTTATCATTATAGTTTAATGTATATATTGTGTATGTATATTTTATTTCATTTTTATCAATAGTTCTTTTATTTATTTAATATTATTATTTTCTTATTTCTTATTTTCTTTTTCATGCACTTTAAGATTGTTCCTCTGTAATGAAAAGTGCTTTACGAATGTTTAATTTATTATTATTATTATATATCTCAACATTATTAAATGGCTGGAATTGGCCTTTTAAGAAGATGAGATGCAAATATTGGTTCAGAAGTGGGGAGGACAGCCTGGCGGGGGTCTAGGTGTATGCCCCCAGAATAGTTTTGCTACATTACACATATTTCCAACATTTCTACAAAACAAAATATATTATGGCCCTTCATGCAATACACCACAGCTTAATGTTGTTTACAGGCACTCCACAATGTGTCGTGCCTAAGAACAGCTTTTAGCAATGGTAGGTTGGCCAGATAACACACAACCTTGTGCCTTATTGCGTAAATAACAAGTGCAATGTGTTTATATGATGGCATTAACCATTACACAGATTCAAAGATCAAAAATCCATGTTTTACCTGCTTTATCATACAACTCAAGATAGATGGTCCAGTACCTTACATTCAGAAAGTATTGACAGAAAGTATTACAGAAAGTATTGATGCCTATGTCACTGACTTGAAGAACAACGCAAAATACTGGGTTCAATCAATTGTATGAGTCATTAGCAAGAGATAGAATCCTTTGTGGCATTAAAGATGACCAAATAAGAGGCAGACTGTTGAGAGAGGCAGGTTGTACATTAGCTAAAGCTATTGATGTGTGTCGTGCCAATAAAATCACTGCCAGGCCTATGGTCAAGAATGGAGATCTTGCCAAAAGAAAAATCACTTTGCCAAGGTGCACAAATCATGCAAATCATGCAGTTAAGCAGAGTGACAATGACAGTATGTTCCTAGGTTCAGTTGAAGTTGAGAAGACTGGAAAATATATATTTTTTAATCTGTCACTGCAGATATGGACAATGACAAAGACAAATGGACTGAGCATAAATTACAAAAATGTTTGACACCGGTCTTGATTGCAAAAACATTTCTAGAAATACTTTTTTGGAGTGAAAAAAAAGTTCAAGAAGGCCATCTGTATACTGTTTACTTATTCTGGCAACCAAATGTCGACTTTGGGTCAGAAATCACTAACATGTACATAGGACACAAGGTCGAGTTCCATTTTATTGAAAAAGATGCACTAGCAATACTCAGGAGAGTTACATATCAAAAAGTAGGCATAGTGAAAAGAATACATGATGTCACACTCAAAGACAATCATGTACTGAAACACATATATGCCAGGCTTGTCTATATTATAAAAATACAACAATATATACTGATGACCAATTTAGCCTGTAGAGCTTTGTTATAAACTGTCTGCCAAAAAAGTAGACACTTGAATGAGCTCTAGAAGCTGACAGATCAATACTCTAAAAATTCACACTACAGTGAAAAAGTGAGGTTGGTTAGCTAGCTAACCCTAGTATGGGAAGTATATTTTGGTTACATTAGGTACAAAATTTCAACACACACCACAGCTGTTAATATGCTACCGATATGTTGTTACATGTCATCTAGATTAGCACTGGTAATCAACATGAGTTTCAGACTGTCACTATTTGCTTGTGACAACTATCAGAAATTAGTGCCTACCAGTATATTGCAGTGACAGTCCCTACTCGTCATAGGCTAAACACACATGCCGCCAAAGGAGAGATCTGTATGTAATGATGAGATGCTCATGCCATCACTTCAACTAGGGGAGTTATTGTCCAGGCAGACATCCAGCTTCAGTATGTTTAATATAGAAACGCATCACTGGGTTTATTTACAGTTTCAGGTTGTCATTCAGAGTATCTTGTGAG
This sequence comes from Esox masquinongy, assembly GCA_016801175.1. Lineage (NCBI taxonomy): Eukaryota > Metazoa > Chordata > Actinopteri > Esociformes > Esocidae > Esox > Esox masquinongy. The sequence continues at coordinate 55,607 of JACXGI010000643.1, forward strand.
TGCAGCCAGGATTGCAAACACAGGTGGACTTAGGAAGGGCTGGGCACTGGCATTGATAGAGGCCTTGAGAGGGGTAAGTAGAGAAAAGAAGAGAGGGGAGAAGAAGAAAGGAAAAGAAAATAAGTGTGGGTGACACAGCTCTCCCAGGCCCCTGACATTGGAAACTGCCAAAGAGCTCACTGGTGTTAGTTGTGGTTGGCCGGACGCACGGGATGCACAGAAGCCCCAGCCAACTATTGAAACACAGGGTTTGGCAATCTTATCCCGGCCACAAAGGCTTTGCCACAAGCAGCCAACGCCAGGACTCTGTCCCCTCCTCTTTCATTTAAAGTGTACTCTCCCTCTTTCTCTAACGTTACCACTTTCTCTCTCTCTCTGTCTTTCTCCATCTTGCCTTACTTTATCAATCTCTGCTCCTGTCTATCTTTCATTCTCTCTTGTATTGATAATCCCCATTCTTTCCCTCTCTCTCCTGGGGAAAGCGTGCTCACACATTCCTGTCCCCTCGCTGCCTCTCTAATTGCTCTGGACTCAAAAGACAGAGGAAGAGAAGAGAAAGCGAGAGCAAAGAGAGAGAGAGACAGAGAGAGAGACAGAGAGAGAGAGATGGAAAGGGGGTCACCCCACCGACTCTCTGACCAGGACAAACTGTTCAAACCCCTTGAAACCCCGTGGGCTAGTCTGGCGATGTGTGCATCCCGATGATCCCTCTCCTTTTGTGCTCTACCTATTGCTACAGAAAGGTAGAGTAAATGAAATGAAATCATGATAGCTCTGCTGTCTCTCCTTCCAAAGGGACTGATTTCATAATGAAATCAGTTTCACTCCACATCCCTGGGGCCGTGTTCTGTTATTTAGCGCAGGGCTAAGGCATAAAGAAGAGCTTGTGTTTCTTCAGTGCCCCACAAAGCCATCTAATTGTCAACTCCTAATCAGCCAGGCCCTGCGAGGAGGCCTTCCTAATTATGTAACCATAGTTTCTGACTTGTAAACAATGACAGGAAAGGGGGCTAGATTTGGTGAGGAGGCATAAAACTTTGTGGTGGAGTGCTAATGGACAAATTCATTAGCAAGGTTAATATTCTTTGCTTGTGGTCTTGTAGTGTTCTGTGAGTTACCTTCACATGTGCATTTTTAAACTTGTTCTACTAACTACATGAAATTAGTTCAAAGGTCAGAACAGAAAATTGTCAGAACTGCAAAAACATTGTGGGGGGGCAGCTGTAATCAGGGTGTACATGGATTTGTTTTTTTTGCAGATTAATGTTTAGAATTAAAATGAACAAAAAGTTATTTCTTGAAAAAATCTATCTGGTAAATGTTTAAAGCCATGTAGAAACACACCACCCAAACCCATTACTACATATGGACCATATTCTAAATGCCAAAGTATTGAATGAGGCATTTTGAATTATTCTTCAAACTGTCTTCTGGAGGGTCATTGATGATTTAGTCAAAAGTGAATGGAAGAAAAAAACGTGTGGGATAGTCTGGATAGGTCTATGTGGTTATGCCATAAAAAAAGACAAGCCGTTTTTAATGTGGTCACAGGGTCATTGCATGATGATTTCCTTTTACTGGAAATAAAGGGGCCACAGCCTTTCAAGCATACTGTGTTTCCCAGAGGAAGACAAGGGTCAAATGTTGCCTCATATGGCCTCTTCATTATACGTACATTGTCTAATTGCATTGGGTTAGTGTATATATAAGACAACAAACCAGCGGATCTGGATTCATTATCTCTATGACCTGAAATTTTGTATCAGTGCATTACTGAAATGCCTTCCCCCTTGACTGTTATTTTGGACGTGGAAGAAAAGTCCACAGACATGACAATACTCAGCATAATCAAATGAGTCGGTCAGTATTTTAGAAACACATTTTTCTTACATGTTTTGGAGTAGGAAGGTTAACCTTACTTTAAAGATGTAGCTCCCTCAACAAATACTGCCTTTCTAAACTGCCTCAACACTCAGCTGTTTCATCACAATCAGCTGGGGAAGACCATCGCCAAGTCAAATTCCACTGCCAGAACTTTGTTTTTAAAGCAACTTTGGGATCCACTTTTTAATGAAAGGTGCTTGGAAAAGATGCATATATTATTATTATTAAATAAGCATGTACGGTACATTTAAGTTAAGTGGATTAAGTGTGCACAAATACTGTATATATTGCATAATTTTCTTACATATTTTGCTGCCCTAAAAAAGTACCCTTTAACAATCCTAAATGTACACTCTCACACATAAACACACATTCTGAAACACAAACTCTTCCTAGAACAACTGTGTCTATCCTCCTTCCCAACTCTGTCAGGTGGTTAATTGGTGGTTTGTGCAGGTTTCTGCCAGATACACAAGGCTCATTTGTAACTAGTGGAGCATAGTGGGATGGTGAAGAGGAATTTGACCAAAATAAAGAAACATTGCCATCGCAAGGTCAAAAGCTGGCCTCACTGCTAGAACAGACATTGAAAGGGAAATAACCAGTGGCATACAGGCTAAACGCAAGTAAAAATATAAACACTGCAGGTGTTTCTACAGTTATACAAGAACAGAAAGGCATTGCAAATACATGGAATTTTGTTAACAATTAACAGCTTTAAAAAAAAACAAAAAAACACTGGATATACCAGACCTGCAAGTTTTGCAATTACACCATACCACCCAGTATGAATCCTACAAGACAGAAAAGGGCCACTTTCTGTGTCTACTCTCAAGTCTTTGGGTAACATTAAGATGAGTTCTCAAGTCTTTGAATACAGCTGGGAATTTGAGGACAGGACTCCAGACATTTTTTTTTAGCTTAGCCAAGTTTAATTTCTGTAATCTTACCTTAAAAATATGATCCTTACTTATTACATACATATATTATTATAGTTATATTGTAGATTAATTATATATACTGTAGATGAATTATATTCCCATTCGTTATTCAACCATCCTATAACATCAGAACCCAATATTTTGTAATTAATGTGAATGTACACAAACACTACGTAGCATAAAAACACTTAAGACTAAAATTTTTCTATATTAAAAATTCTCAGCAGGAAACCGATGGAGTGCCTCCTCCGGGTAGGGAATGAGGCGTTACCCCAAGTAAAGGAGTTCAAGTATCTCGGGGCCTTGTTCGCGAGTGAGGGGACTATGGAGCGGGAGATTGGCCTGAGAATCGGAGCAGCGGGGGCGGTATTGCATTCGCTTTACCGCACCGTTGTGACGAAAAGAGAGCTGAGCCGGAAGGCAAAGCTTTCGATATACCGGTCAATTTTCGTTCCTACCCTCACCTATGGTCATGAAGGCTGGGTCATGACCGAAAGAACTAGATCGCGCGTACAAGCGGCTGAAATGGGTTTTCTCAGAAGGGTGGCTGGCGTCTCCTTTAGAGATAGGGTGAGAAGCTCAGTAATCCGTGAGGAACCTGGGAACACCTCAGGATCCCCCAGTCAGAGCTGGCAAATGTGGCTCGGGAAAGGGAAGTTTGGGGTCCCCTGCAGGAGCTGCTGCCCCCGCGACCCGATACCGGATAAGCGGATGAAGATGATAAAAATGTCAGGTATTGCTTTCATAGCTTGGCTTAGGGGTCTGAGAGTAGTAACATTTCTCGAGATCCATCCTTCAGGTTTTTACCAAAACACTAGCAGAGTGAATAATTTGTTAAAATCGAGGATCCCAGCATTAAACAAGCTAATTCACATAACATGAGTTAGGTCCAGATTAAACCCATTCAACTATGCACAAATCTGAATGATATACACCGATCAGCCGATCATCGATGATTATGACCACTGACAGGTGAAGTGAATAACACTGATGATCTCGTTATCATGGCACCTGTCACTGGGTGGGATATATTAGGCAGCAAGTGAACATTCTGTCCTCAAAGATGATGTGTTAGAAGCAGGAAAAAGGGCAAGTGTAAGGATCTGAGCGACTTTGACAAGGGCCAAATTGTGATGGCTAGATGACTGGGTCAGAGCATCTCCAAAACTGCAGCCCTTGTGGGGTGTTCCAGGTCTGCAGTGGTCAGTACCTATCAAAATGGTCCAAGGAAGGAAAAGCGGTGAACTGGCGACAGGGCCATGGGTGGCCAACGCTCACGGATGCACGTGGGGAGCGAAGGCTGGCCCGTGAGATCCGATCCAAGAGACGAGCTACTGTAGCTCAAATTGCTGAAAAAGTTAATGCTGGTACTGATAGAAAGGTGTCAGAACACAGTACATCGCAGTTGGTTGCATAGGGGCTGTGTAGCTGCAGACCAGTCAGGGTGCCCATGCTGATCCCTGTCCACTGCCGAAAGTGCCTACAATGGGCACATGAGCATCAGAACTGGACCACGGAGCAATGGAATAAGGGGGCCTGGTCTGATTAATCACTTTTTCTTTCACATCACGTGGATGGCCGGGTGTGTGTGCATCGCTTACCTGGAGAACACATGGCACCAGGATGCACTATGGGTAGAAGGCAAGCTGGTATTGAATTGGCCTCCAAATTCCCCAGATCTCAATCCAATCGAGCATTTGTGGGATGTGCTGGACAAACAGGTCTGATCCATGGAGGCCCCACCTTGCAACTTACAGGACTTAAAGGATCTGCTGCTAATATCTTGGTGCCTGATACCACAGCACATCTTCAGAGGTCTAGTGGAGTCCATGCCTCGACGGGTCAGGGCTGTTTTGGTGGCAAAAGGGGGACCTACACAATATTAGGCAGGTGGTCGTAATGTTATGGCTGATCGGTGTATATACAGTTAAGCCTAAAAGTATTCATACCATACACATTGTGACATTGTGCTGGAGATACAAATGAATAACATAACTATTTCTGTTTTTTTCACATTTTTCCAAAAATGCCATGTCCAACATTATTCATACCCCTCGAAATTGTTGAAAATTTTTGAGTAAATGTTTCTGTAGCATGAAAAATGGTCTTGTAATTTCCACCATGAGAGAGCATTCTAATCACCTATAAATTGAAAACAGCTGCTGAACAGCAGTAGTTCTCTAGTCAGTTACTAGTCAACTGCCTAAGTCATGGCTAAAAACAGAAATAGTTACATTATTCATTTGTATCTCCAGCACAATGTCTTACCGTGTTTTGTCAGTTGTTTATATCATTTCCAGCCAGAATAAACCTATTGGTCAAATAAAAATTCACTATGGCTCAAAATTTGGCATGGGTATGAAAACCTTTGGGCTTAACTGTATATATATATTGCAATGTTGTCTGATAGCGAATCAATAAGAATCGTAAACTTACACAAACACACACACACACACACAATGTAAAGCACACAATCATCCAAGAACTGCAGCGTCTCTACTCCCTTCAAACTGTCAGGTGGTTAATAGTTGGTTTGTGCACTCAGTTCAAGGCTCTGCCAGATACATAAGGTTAATTTGTAACCAGTATGGCATTGTTGGAAGATGAAGAGGAACTTGACCAAGGTAAAGAAACATTTATATCATAAGGTCAACAGTTGGCCTTATTGCCTGTGCAGGTGTTGAAAAGGAAATAACCAGTGGGCTACTGGAGGGTAGCGTTTGCCCAGCTATTATGATAAAACAGGTAAATGGATAGCAAATACTGGGAGAAATACTTTATTCACTGCAGTCGACCCCACACGTCTTATCTCGAGTGTTTTTTAATCACTTAGAACATGTTACATCATAACATTTCAGAAGGGGAACCACTTTTACAGCAGCCATATGATATGAATCTTATGTGCCTAATTTTTTGAGTAAAAGTTAAGGTGAAGTTTTTGGTCTTGAGCATTATTTTAAGTCATTGAGTATGAGATTGGCTTAAGGCTGGAGACGTTGAGTAGTCTAGGTTAAGTCTGAATCAAGTCATGTTTCTGAATGAAGCTGTTAAGCACATGTACAGTGACCTCCACTAATATTGGCACCCTTGGTAAATATGAGCAAAACAGGCTGCGGTAAAAAAGGTTTTGGTGTTCATCCTCTTGGTCTTTCATTCAAAATATTCACTATATATTCATGAGTAATCTAACTGAGATATATTCCCATTTATAATTTATGTTTTTAAGTTCACCTGAGTGATTAGGAACACTTAAGTGGTAAGCCATGACTTCCTGTTTCACTAGAGTATAAATATGAGGCAATACACAGGACAAATTGCCAGAGTCAGAGTTGCCATATCCGTGGTTTTCACACGAAAATGGGCTACTTTTCAAACAATGTCGCAGGTGAAAAATAATTGGTCGCGGGTGGCGGGTTTTTAGGTCACTTCTGAACTTCACTGCGGCCGCACCATTTCTGTCTTTATAAGAAATACTGTGTGTTCCTATGCTGTTATCACAGTCAGACGTCAGCTACAGTAGGATCCGCGGCTTTGCATGCGTATATACCACATCTTAAGTTTTTTCCCGGGGGTGGGGGGGTGGGCGGGGGTCACGTGTAAAATAGTCAGTAATGTGCACCAACAAAAGTTGGGCTAGTTTTCAGGCATAGTGGGCTGGTTTTGAGCAGTCGTTCTGCTGGAAATGTTTGCTTAACCTGGCAACACTGGCCATAGTCATCTATCACAATTGGAAAGACAAATTATAAAGAATACAGTAATGATGTGCAAAAAATTTTTTTGAGCTGAACAAATCCAGGAATGGCCATAAGAAAATAGCTCAATGGTTGAAAATGACCTGTTATCAGGGCAATAATTAAGAAGTTTAAAGCAACTGGAGATGTTAATGATCGGCCTGGAATAGGACGTGTGTCTGTACTAGGGGTGTCGC
>JACXGI010000643.1:62459-85709 GCA_016801175.1 Esox masquinongy
TCTTGTGATGTAAAAGAATGAGACAAAGATAAATCATGTCAGAACTTTTTCCACCTTTAATGTGACCTATAACATGAACAATTCAATTGAAAAACAAACTGAAATCTTTGAGGGGGAAAAATAAAAAACTCACAATAACCTGGTTGCATAAGTGTGCACACCCTTAAACTAATACTTTGTTGAAGCACCTTTTGATTTTTTTACAGCACTCAGTCTTTTTGGGTAGGAGTCTATTAGCATGGAACATCTTGACGTAGCAATATTTGCCCACTCTTCTTTGCAAAAGCGCTCCAAATCTGTCAGATTGCTAGGACATCTCCTGTGCACAGCCCTCTCCAGATCACCCCACAGATGTTCAATTGGATTCAGGTCTGGACTCTGGCTGGGCTATTCCAAAACGTTAATCTTCTTCGGGTGAAGCCATGCTTTTGTGGATTGGGATGTGTGCTTTGGGTCATTGTTGTGCTGAAAGGTGAACTTCATCTTCAGCTTTCTAACGGACGCCTGAAGGTTTTGTTGCCAAAATTGCCTGGTATTTGGAACAGTTCATAATTCCCTCCACCCTGACTAAGGCCCCGGTTCCAGCTGAAGAAAAACAGCCCCAAAGCATGATGCTGCCACCACCATGCTTCACTGTGGGTATGGTGTTCTTTAGATGATGTGCAGTGTTGTTTTTGCGCCAAACATACCTTTTGGAATTATGGCCAAAAAGTTCAACTTTGGTTTCATCAGACCATAACACATTTTCCCACGTGCTTTGGGAGACTTGATGTTTGTTTTTCCAAACTTCAGCCGGGCTTGGATCTTTTTCTTTGTAAGAAAAGGCTTCCGTCTTGCCACCCTACCCCATAGCCCATTCATATGAAGAATACAGGAGATTGTTGTCACATGTAGCACACAGCCAGTACTTGCCAGAAATTCCTGCAGTTCCTTTAATGTTGCTGTAGGCCTCTTGGAAGCCTCCCTGACCAGTTTTCTTCTCCTCTTTTCATCAATTTGAGGGACGTCCAGTTCTTGGTAATGTCTCTGTTGTGCCATATTTTCTCCACTTGATGATGACTGTCTTCACTGTGTTCCATGGTATATGTAATGACATAGAAATTCTTTTGTACCCTTCTCCTGACTGATATCTTTCAACAGTGAGATCCCTCTGATGCTTTGGAAGCTCTCTGCGGACTATGGCTTTTGCTCTGAGATGCAACTAAGAAAATGTCAGGAAAATCCTACTAGAACAGCTGAACTTTATTTGTGATTAATCAGGGTCACTTTAAATGATGGCAGATGTGTAATGACTTCTATTTAACATGAGTTTGAATGTGATTGGTTAATTCTGAACACAGCCACATCCCCAATTATAAGAGGGTGTGCACACTTATGCAACCAGGTTATTGTAAGGTTTTTATTTTTCAATTTTCCCCCTTGATGATTTCAGTTTGTTTTTAAATTGAATTGTTCACATTATAGGTCAAATTAAAAGTGGAAAAAGTTCTGACATGATTTATCTTTGTCTCATTCTTTTACATCATAAAAGCCTGGCATTTTAACAGGGGTGTGTAGACTTTTTATATCCACTGTAAATGTTAAGACCAACCATTTTTGTCTGTGCCTGTGTTCTTGTGAAAAAAAGCGGGGAAATGTACCTCTTTCTAGAACTACAATGTTTGAGTTCGTATATGTGCCATGTTAATAGACTCCTACCCAAAAAGACAGGGTGCTGTAATAAAATCTAAATGTGCTTCAACAAAGTATTAGCTTAAGGGTGTGCACACTTATTCAACCAGGTTATTGTGAGTTTTTTATTTTTCCCCTCAAAGATTTCAGTTTGTTTTTCAATTGGATTGTTCACGTTATGGGTCACATTGAAGGTGGAAAAAGTTCTGGTATGATTTATCTTTGTCTCATTCTTTTACATCACAAGAACCTGGCATTTTAACAGGGGTGTGTAGACTTTTTATATCCACTGTATAAAAACATAGTAGACACATAAAACAATAGGCACAACAAAAACAAAACAAACACTTCCACTGGAGTGTATTCTATCTCCAACATGACTAATTAAGATACAGAATTCAATCCCACAATATATTTGTACTTCAGAAGATATTTGAAATAAACCAGTTTTTAACAGAATTTGACTTACTACAAAACCATTGATGATTGGATGACCTCCACGATTGGATCTGGTATCTGTGCGATGGTTGCTGGTAAGGTTGTGGCAACGGTTGAGAGATCAAAGCAGCAAGGTTGGCAAACTTTAATAATTTAAAATTTGCCAAATCTCCTTTGGTCCTGAAAATGAGTTTAAGACATTTTTAAGTCTGCTGTAGCTGTCAAGGAGAATTGTACACTTGATAAGTAGAGGGCTTCATGTGGGAGAGTGCAGCATTTCTCCACATAAGGTGGATGTCCATGTCTGTCTTTCGTATTTGGTAACCAGGCGTGTCACCAGACTTTCAAAACAGTCAGGGCTCAGACAGACGACCCGGGGCTGGTGGGATTGCATGTGTGTAATTACATTAGCTATAATTCTGTGGCTATGAAATTATTTGTTTTAACAGCGCAAATGAAATTAAGTGCACATGACCAACGCTATCTGTATCAAGTCAAGTACAAAAAAAACTATATATTTTCTTTCTATATCAAATGTTTTCTTTTTGAAACGCGACTGAAATGATGCCCACGCTTTGACAACGCATAATAGCAGTGTTAAGTAAACAATAAGTTAGGCATACACACTGACGTTCTGTACATAATGGAATAATGGACGATGCAAAGAGACAGTTCATTTTTCCAAGGTAATGTACAGAACAAAGGTTTCCGTCCCGCTTATACTACAGTATATGCAAACAACAACATAAGCAAATATTAACTAGTAGAAATTACTGTTTGTGTTTATATTCACATACTTTCTTAATTAATTTAGGCTTTTTCATGATTATGTTACTGCAGACAGCACTCAGTCTTTAAAGGGATAGTTTGTCCAAAAATCATATTTCGGTGACAGTCCCCTTACCCCTGGTTGGTCCTTCAGGCACAGAGTAATTTTTTAAAACAATCCATTATTCAGGTCTCTCTCAGTCAGTAATTTGCATTGTTAGCATCATACAAATTCATGAATGGAAAACATTCGCACCCCTATCGCAAAGCGGCATTACAAGCGGAAAACTACTCTAATATAACTATGTAACTATGAATAGGCTCTTCAAAAGAAAAAACTGTTTTTTAACAAAATAATATATAGTAGTGGTGTAAATGCTAACCTTGGGTTCTTGTTTTTTCTCTTGTCCTGTTCTCTAGAAGCATGAACAAACTGCTGTTCTACCATGCATGCCGTTATTATTGGAATTTTTAATAAAAAAATATTTTTAAAAATCAAATTTGACTCTGCCTACTAGTTTCAACCAGGATTGCCATGTCTGCTTATTATAGGCGACTTTGGGCTTCTTTTTTCAGAAAGTCGCTTGGAAATATTGTCTGTCACGTGTTGCAGTTTATTGGGCTTCAAATTGCACATTCTTATTTGCGCTTGTGTATTGTTATGACCATGAGGCACACTAAAACTAAGTTTTTAATAAAAGCTATAACGTCCCCATCTATTGTCTAGCTCTGCTGCCTACTGTATATCTGGGCTACTACTGGCTACTACGAGCTGTGATTGTTTCCCTTCCGCAAATTTGTTCAGTGGCTAAAGGTGCGTTCAATCAATTCACTGTTGTTTGCAAACAATGGCAAATATGTTTCGCCATCAGTGTGTTCACAAACATTATGGAAATATAGTACCTATGTAGAAAGCTAGTGAACGAAAGGTAGGCATGACATGTAATTCCACATTTAAGTGTTTGGTAACACTTTACTTGAAGTGTAGTGTCATAACTTGGGCATAACTCTGTCATAATCATGTCATAACATGTCATGTCAGCTGACATAGCATGTCATATCCTGTCATAACATGGTCACAACACTGTAATGACAAATATATTTTGAAATATTATGACATATATTGTGTTTTATTATGACTGGTTATGACACCTATGCAAGTCTATCAAAACATAACAAACCATTCTGTAACACCAATCTTCTTATAAACAGTCTTTTTATATTACATTTCATCATAAATGCTGTTTTTCAATATAATTATGCATGAAGTGATGTCAGATATTTACCTTCCCCAATGCAACATTTCTCATGACTAGGATGCCAGCAGTAGATTTCTGGAGCAGGACATGACATCCTCTTCGTGACTAATAACCAACATAAGGGCATGTACAGCTAGGTGATAGCCTATCTGGTTCCAATGATTATGGTCATAACGCGTCTTTTGTATTGTCATAAACTGTATTTTGTCAGTTCAAGTAGTGACACAGGATGGTTATAATGCTATCATGACATCTTCATAAACTGTAGTTTGTCACCTACAAACAATGCTTTGTTTCTCATGAATAGGATGCCAGCACTAGTACATTTTAGGAGCAGGACACGACATCCTTTTTGTGTACAATGATCAACATAAGACATCCTCTATGTGACTAACGACCAACATCAGGCCATGTACAGCTAGGTGATAGGCCAATCTAGTTTGTATTATTATGGTAATGATGCTTCTCCTGTGACAAATAGCTAACATGAAGCGCACACGGCCAAAATTCAGACAGCTTTGTTTGCAAAATCTGGTCTGTACCCATCAGTAACCGGGATCAATCAGCAAAACAGTGAACAACATTCACATCTCTAGATTTCCAGGTATATAAGTTGATGTTGCTTTTTAAATGAAAATTAATATACATTTAATTTTAAAAATATTATTATTGCATATAATATCATTTATATAATATAATTCATATTTTTATATAATTATATAAATAATGTAGGCTATCTTTTGCCGGACCGTGTAAGCGGAGCTGGCCTAGAAGAGCGAATGTCTCTTACTGATTGACTAACTGACTGAGTGACTGACTACCCCTTGTTAAACAGCATAGTGCTTAGAGATGCGGACTATAGAACAACAGGTCCCGTGTTTGACTCCCGTCACAGTCAAAATGTATTATGCTTTAGGGTTTGTTCAGGACAGACAAAAACTTTGCTGGCTACAAACCTATGTAGCTACGTAATAGGAAGCCTGAAATAAAACAGTTCTGGTGGATATTAGGATTTGTTCAGGATAGGCAAACACTTTGCTTGCTACACGATTCTCTCGTCTTTTTACTTGACAAAAAAGTCAGTTATCGTCACCTATATTGATAGATACTGTATCAGTGTCATTCATGAATGGCTAATTAGCTGTTAAAACGGCCAGTGGCAATAGAGGATTTGTTCAGGACAGACGAAAACTTTGCTGGCAACAACCTTCAGTAGCTACGTTATGGGAAGCCTAAAATTAAACTGTTTACGGTTATATTGCGACTATTTCTGGTGGATTATCAAATTATGTCTTACGATTTTTTCAGGATAGAGAAACACTTCGCTGGCTACACGATTCTCTCGTCTTTTCACTTGACGAAAATGTCTGTTATCTTCACCTATATTGATACAGTAGTTATTGTATCAATATCATTCACAAATGGCTAATGCCATACAGTTCATAGATGCTATTTGTGGTGGAGGTAAACTTAATAAGAAACGTTACTCAGTTTAACACAATGGTTAATGGTGTCTAACAAAATATTCAAACTCGATGTGATGTTAATGTGTGACAGAATTATATAATGTCAAGAGGCTACACTGAAACTAGGTGAATATACAGCTCTGTGGTGTAATGGTTAACGACCCAGTCTTTCACGTGGGGGACCCGGGTTTGATTCTCGAGAGGGCAGCCACGATAAACATGTTTTATTGCGGGCCGGCTGAACAAGGCTTGCCTGGTTTCTAGTTTTCCAGCTCGCCCGTTTTGCTCCTGGCTGGCAGTAAGTAATCGAAGGTAACCAAATAAGCTTATGGTATTTTTCCCTAAGATGATTATCTAGCTTACCTGTAGCTAGCAGTATTGCCCTTTTAGGATATTCTGTATATTCATACAAGTTAACATATCATACAAGTAAACCAGCTAAAAACATAACATAACAAATGTACAATGCTGGCTAACTTAGCTATTTGCAAGCTAACAATACTACAGTACTGTAGGTAGTTAGCCAGTTAGCAGATTCGAGAAATAACAGTTTACATTCTAAAAAATAAACAGTTTACATTCTATTTAGGTAGCTATCCAGGCCGAGCAGCAAAGGTGGGCTTAGTTTGTTAGTTCGATGTCCATATGTAAACATATCGATGAAGTTGTAATCAGAGGTGTTGCTAGGATCACAATAATTTTGGGGCTTAGCCTCACCCCCCCCCCCCACCTGTAGGCTACGGGTACATAGGTAGCTGACTTTGGTTTCCAATAAACAGAAAAAAATGAATTCCACAGAAATATCAAACTTATTTGATATTTAAAGCTATAGTCTGTATGTTAGCAGCAAACAGTAGCCTGTTTATTACCATGTGTAACTAATTATGTTAACTAGGATGTATGCATTGCAGCAAACATTTATTTTGTTAGCTCGTGCCCGGAAATTGCATGGAGTTAATACATAGACCATGCAAATGTAAGGTTGGCTGTGTAAACAAACTGTATTTATTTTTAACCAGGGACGTCGCTAAGCCCATTTTAGGGGGGCTTTTAAATATAGTTTATATATAAATAAATAGTCAACATATTTTCTCTGTGTTTTCTTTTTTCGTTACTGTTCCATAGCATTTTAAACTTGTTACAAATTGTATAGAAATTGCATATAATCGTTTTCATTTGGCAGCATATGTGGTTGAGCTTTTGCTTTGAACGTAACTCGCTCATCTGAAGGAAGCGCTCTTCTGTAAATAGTACCTAAAGTCTCCCTACAATCGGCCACCCCCATTATTGTCCGTTTCTAGTGGTTGGAGAACTGAATGCTCTCAAGTTCAAAATGTAAATGCCCTGCAAATCAACAGTACGTATTGGTAATGAATAATACACTATTAGCTAGCTGACTGCCACTTTTTATAGAACTGTATGGAGGTCAAAACAGTTTTTGAGGTTTTAAAAATATTGTGCATGGAAATTGATTTAGACAAGTTTCAATTTGTGAAATTCGACTTGTGTGACAGACCAGACGTCATGTAATATCAAAGTGCTCATTCTTTTTTTTTTCTTTACCAGAAGGCAAGAAAGCCGGGTACAACTTTCTAATAGACACTTCAGAGAAGACTACGATCTCTCATTTGTAAAACAAATAAAGCAATTATAATGTAATTCAGCACAATAGTATGGTGGCCAATAATAGGGTATGGTGGCCGATAATAGCCAAGTTGTATTATTTAGCTACTTCAACCAAATACTTGAAAATATTAATATTTCCCCTGAAATTTTAAAAATGATCATTAATGACATGCTAGCTAACATTTTGATGTCACTAATAATCATCATAAATATTGATGACTTGATCAAATGATTATTCGGTACAAGAAGATGTTTTTGAAAATTGCAGTTAAACTACGAGATTAGTTAGCCTATGTTAAATTCTTCGGTTTCAAAGGAACACAGTTGCGAAACTGCATGTTTCACAGATCCATGTTTGTTTCGGTTTGAAGTCTTCAACATATTTCAACTTGTTTTATTCAGAAGATGGGACATCCGGTTATTAAATGTTTCTTTTTTTAATATAATACATACAGTATAATACATTTTTTAATGACTTCATTCCGAGATGTATAGGCTGATGACTAAATCTCTTAAATTGATTCTGAAAAATCGCGTTTAGAAACAGAATATGTATGTTGATGTTCATTTACTATAAACCATAGTTGACAAAAGTATTTTGGCTACATAGTACAGACATTTTTGTGCCTTTTGTTGGTGTTGATTGGATAAGGACAGAGTGGACTCTAATTTCTTTATTTGGACAGAATTTAAGTAAGGCATATTTGATCAGTGTCTAACACAAACTGAGACAGGTATACTTCTAGCCAACCTTGACCAAAAATAACCTTATTTTGATTTTTTGATTTTACACCCATTGCTACTCTAAAAATACATGATGCAAAAAAGGTTTTGGGGAGTGTGCCCAGACCCCTCTACATGAGGCTTAGCCCCAAATCCATGAATTTCTAGCGATGTCCCTGGTTTTAACTAATAACTTTTTTCTTTGACAGTTTCAGAATGGATCTTAAAGAAAAAAACAGCGTGAGGAAATACCTGCACCAGAGGCCACAGAAGTATTGAATGCTATCCATAGCCAGTTTACCGGTTGAGGAAACAGCTGTGTCATTGTGAAATTTACATGAATTATTTGATATATTATAAATAATATCGCAATGTTTAACACTCCAGCCTCCCTATAGCATCTCCAGATAACGGTAAGATGTTTAGCAAGAAGTCAGACACTGTTAATGTTAGATTGATACTCTCAAAGCCCCTGTTCAGGTTTTTATTGTTTTATAAGTGTGTGCGTGTGTGTGTGTGTGTGTGTGTGTGCGTATACACTACCATTAAACTAAACTTTGGAGTCACTTATAAACATCCTTGTTTTCCATAAAAACATACATGAAATAAATTTTATTAGGAAATATAGCAAAATTCATTAGAAGTAGTCATAGACAAGGTTAGAAATAATGAATTTTAATTGAAATAATAAGTGTCCTTTCAAGTTGTCAAATTGTTGAGGTAATCTGGAGATTTCACCCCATGCTTCCTGACGCACCTCCTACAGGTTGGATTGGCTTGATGGGCACTTCTTATGTACCATCAGGTCATTCTTCTCCCACAACAGAGCAATAGTGTTGAGATCTGGTGACTATTGCCCACTCCATTATAGACACTCCATTCCCTAAACAGTTCTTACATAGTTTGGCACTGTGCTTTTGGTCATTTTCCTGTTGAAGGAGGAAATTGTCTCCAAGCAAATGCCGTCCACAGGGTATGGCATGGCATTGCAAAATGGAGTGATAGCCTTCTTTCTTCTTTCTTTTACCCTGTACAAATCTCCCACTTTACCACCACCAAAGCACCCCCAGACAATGACGTTGCCTCCACCATGCTTGACAGATGATGTCAAACACTCCTCCAGCATCTTTTCGTTGGGTCTGTGTCTCATGAATGTTCATTGTGATCCGAACACCTCAAATGTAGATTTTTCTGTCCAACACTTTTTGTCTAGTGTCTGTGTTCCTTTGCCCATCTTAATGGTTTCTTTTTATTGGCCCGTCTGAGATATGGCTTTTTTTTGCAACACTGCCCAGAAGGCCAGAATCTCGGAGTCACCTCTTTACTGTTGATGTTGAGACCTGTGTTTTGCGGGTACTAGGCTATAAAATTAAGCTGCCAGTTGAGGACCTGTGAGGTGTCTGTTTTTCAAACTTGACACTAATGTGTTTGTCATCTTGCTCAGTTGTCTTATTTCTCTTTCTATTCTGGTTAGAGCTAGTTTGCCCTGTTCTGTGAAGGGAGTAGTACACAGCATTGTATGAGATCATCAGTTTTTTGGCAATTTCCCGCATGGAAAAGCCTTCATTTCTCAGAACAAGAATAGACAAGTTTCAGAAGAAAGTTATTTGTTTCTGACCATTTTAATTCGAAAAGAAGGACATTGGTAAAATACCCCTAACAGACACAGCCACTCATGTGGGAGACTCGGGTTTGAATCCAGCAAGGGTGACAACATTTATCACTTTTAATTGTGGGCCGGCTGAACTAGGCTTGCCGGGTTCCTTTTCTGGTTCAGTAGGATGAGTCAGATGCAAGTAACGGTTTTAGTCATTTTCCATAAAAAAATAGCATATGTTTGGAACAATACGGCACCCAGATAAACATGCAAGCTTTGTTCCAAGACGAGCTGAATAGTCACACACTTATTTAATTTGCAGGTGATATGTAATGCCTAACATATACTGCTGAATGTGGTTGCAGGTGGAATACACAACTCATTGATAGTGCAGAGGAACAATGATGGCTTATATACCTGGGCTGTAGGTGAATACATAAACAGCATACAATGAGTTAAACACACAATGCAACAGCAACTTACAGTTCTGTCTCCTATGGTTACCAATGAACAAATTAAGCATTTTTAAACATTGGTTCTGCTATGTTGACATTGACAATCCAGTAGCAGTAGCAAAATGCAGACCAAATGTTACACAATCTGTTTACTACGTATTTTAGAATATTTTTGGACAAAAAATTATACCAAGAGATTTGGCAACAACTGCATGTGCCAGGCAGAAACAATATAACCGTGTCCTCTCTCCGTGTTTTATCAGCATGCAATTAAAAATTGGGTAAGTGGGAGACGGTTATGAAGGAAAAACAGAAATCTTTATGGATTTCATAAGGTTTTATCTGAAATAACACCACATTTAATTAGACAATGGACCCTTTATTAAGTGCTGAGGTTAGTTCATATACACTGTGGAACATGTTCACAGTGGGAAATAGAAACTATTAATTAAAAGCTGTTCCCATTTATTTGGATCCCAATTAGCTCCTGCTAATTGTTTGGCTCATAGGGATAAGGCATGCAACATTGTGCAAAACAAAACATTTATTAAATTACATACTTAAACATTAACACTACACCAAATTAAATTTTTAAGAAAAATTTGTTAGAATGTATGTAGAATGTATGCATGTCTCTTCAAGTCCTGGTTTTGCCTTGAGGTGTTCTTTAATTGTATATTTATGCAGTTATTTTATGATTGTAATGCTTGCTATTTTGTGTGGTGGAAGAGAGTTCCATGTGGTCATTGCTCTGTATCACGGTATATACAGCTCTGCTCAAAAGATTGCATACCCTTAGAGAATTGGTAATATATGTACCATTTGTAAAGAAAAGAGTGAGCAGGCAACACACGTCTTTTATTTCTTATGGGAATCACATTCAACTGTAGGTTTTAACAGAATAGCACAATCATAAAACAATACATGGCAACAAAGAAAAAAACGAACTGACCACTGTTCAAAAGTCTGCATACCCTTAGTTCTTAATACTGTGTATTTCCCCCTTTAGCATCAATGACAGCGTGCAGTCTTTTGTAGTAGTTGTCTATGAGGCCCTGAATTCTTGCAGGCGGTATAGCTGCCCATTCGTCTTGGCAAAATGCCTCCAGGTCAAGCAAAGTCTTTGGTCGTCTTGCATGAACTGCACATTTGAGATCTCCCCAGAGTGGCTCGATGATATTAAGGTCAGGAGGCTGTGATGGCCCCTCCAGAACCTTCACTTTTTTCTGCTGTAACCACTGGAGGGTCACCTTGTGCTTAGGGTCATTGTCATGCTGGAACGTCCAAGGGCGTCCCATGCGCAGCTTTCATGCAGAAGAATGCAAATTATCTGCCAGTATTTTCTGATAACATGCTGCATTCATCTTGCCATCAATTTTCACAAGATTCCCCATGCCTTTAGAGCCCACAACCACCCCCAAAACATCAGTGAGCCACCATCATGCTTCACAGTGGGGATGGTATTCTGTTCACTATAGGCCTTGTTGGCCACTCTCCAAACATAGCGCTTATGGTTGTGACCATAAAGCTATATTTTGGTCTCGTCTCTCCAAATTACAGTGTGCCAGAGGCTGTGAGGCGTGTCAAGGTGTTGTTGGGCATATTGTAACTGAGCTTTTTTGTGGCACTGGCGCAGTAAAGGCTTCTTTCTGGCAGCTCGACCATGCAGCTCATTTTTGTTCAAGTATCTTTTTATTGTGCTCCTTGAAACAACCACACCGTCTTTTTCCAGAGCAGCCTGTACATCTAGTGCATCCACGTGAGAGCTAACAAACTCATTGACTATTTATACACAGACACTAATTGCAATTTAAAAAGCCACAGGTGTGGGAAATTTACCTTTAATTGCCATTTTCACCTGTGTGTGTCAACTTGTGTGTCTGTAACAAGGCAGAACATTCAAGGGTATGTAAACTTTTGATCAGGACCGTTTGGGTGATTTCTGTTATCATTATGATTTAAAAAGGAGCCAAACATCTATGTGATAATAAATGGCTTGATATGATCACTATCCTTAAATAAAAGACAGTTTTTTGCATGATCAGTCATATTTTCAAAATCAATGCCAAGATTTCACAATTTCTGCCAGGGTATGCAAACTTATGAGCACTTTTGAACAGGGGTCTGTTCATTTTTTACTTAGTTGCCATGTTTTGTTTCATGACTGTGCCATTCTGTTATAACCTACAGTTGAATATGAATCCCATAAGAAAGAAAAGGCATGTGCTTTGCCTGCTCACTCATGTTTTCTTTACAAATGGTACATATATTCTCCAAGGGTATGCAATTTTTGAGCTGTAGCACTCTCTGAAGTCCATTTTGTTTATGAGATTTCTTATTGACTTCAAAAATACACAACAACTATACAAGGGGTTGCAAGATAGCCTAGCATCTGAACAGTAACGAAAAGTTGCTAAATTCAATCCAAATCCATGACCTGTTAGGTTCTATTTTTGTTCGGTTTTTGCCTACTGTAGCCACCCCCCCAGTCCCTGCTCCGCGGCCATCCACCACCCAGATAATTTTTTTGGGGGGGGGGCCCTCTAAGGGGCCTTCTGAGGGGGCCCAAACCGGAGGGGGTCCCCGAGGAGCCGCCAGCACTACCGGAATGGTTGGAGGAGGGGTTCCTGCTGTCGACCCCGGAAGGCTGGGACGACGAGCCCCTGCCACCCCTTGCTCCTGTCCTTGCGTCTGGTCTCGGTCCTGAGGGGGGGCTGCCGTCTCCTCCTGGTTCCAAGGCGGGGCCGCCATCTCCTCTTTCTGCTCCTCCAGCGGGGCTGCCACCTCTTCCTGCTCCCGAGGTGGGGCCGCCGCCTCCTCCTACTCCTGGTCCTCTTCCTATTCCGGCTCCTGATCCCCCTCTGCTGGCTCCTGGTCCTCTTCCTCCACCAGCTGCTGGTCCTCCGCTGGCTCCTGCTCCTCCTCTTCCTCCATCATCTCCTGATCCTCCAGCGGCTCCTCCTCTTCCTTCACCGGCCCTGGCACTTCCGCTGGCTCCAGCTCTTCCGCTGGCTCTGGATCCTCCGCCGGCTCCATCTCCTGGTCCTCACACCAAGGTGGAGCCTCTGCCCGTTCCAGTCCCCGGTTCCCATCCTGAGGCGGAGCCTCCGCCTGTTCCAGTTACTGGTCCTCCGCCTTGGTGTCCTGCCCGCCCTTCCCTTTGGTGTTTTGTTGTGGCGGCCAGGAGTCCGTACCTTGATGCGGGGTACTGTTAGGTTCTGTTTTTGTTCGGTTTAGATTTTGCTTTTGTTTTATAACGTGGCCTGTTCTGTTTGTCTTTTTTCCTTTGATTTTGAACATAGCTTGCCCTCTGTATTATTGTTTTCACCTGTGCCTTATTTGCCCCCTTGTTGTGTCCCTATTTAAGTTCCTCCTGCCCCTGCGTTTCTTGTTGGTCATTGTTGCTGTTGTTGTTGATGTTGCCTGTTCCTTGTTCCTGCTATTTTGAGCCTTTTGTTTTTCAACCAAGTCTATTTATTAAAAGACCTTTTGTTTATGCAACCTTTCTGCCTGTGTCCTGGTACCCCTTCTACATCATGACATGGTCAGGCAAGTTGTCTGTGAATAAGGCAGTTGACTAATTGATCATTGAGGCAGTTCCCCACATCTCTCCTAATTGGAGGGTTTGGGTTATATGCAGAAGCGAAAAAATAAAATAAGTAAAGCATGTGTGTTGTGGTTTTCATAAATGCATTATTGAAAAAACAATAAATTAATTGCATAGGGCAAAAATCTCTTTCAGTTTTGGCTATTTCCCCTACATTCCCTCCTGTCTTTTATTTTACACTGTATTACATAGTAACAGTGGCCACTTTTCAGGTGATCTCATGTTTGCAATACATGTCTTTAACAATACTCTTAACATTCAAAACATGGTGGTGTCAAGTGAGTCTTGATATAATTCCTGGGCATGTCAATTTGAGGAACTTTGCTTTATCATGACACTAGCTGTGCTAGGAGGATCAGTAATTGTAGTACAGTTCATGCAACAACAAAAGTTACATTCTACCTTACATTGACTGGGACTATTGACTGGGACTATAAAATACTTTAATAGAAACTTTGTGGTCATATAACATACGGGAAAGAGAGGTTCTAAACTCAATTCATTCTGAAAAAAATGTGAATCATTAAGGTTTTCCAGTTGTTTAATGTTCTCGATATTCTCATAATACTCTCTTTATTAGTGGGCTGAGCCGGTGGTGGCTGTGGTGATATTGAATCATTGTGTGTGTAATGTCCTGTATAAACAACTATTTTCCTAGTGATGACACATGTAGAACACAAAAACACATTTTTTAAAACTTTATTTGAATCATGAAATTAGGATTCAAACATCACAATTTTTATAGATATATTCATAAACACTTAAGGAAACAAAATGCGAAGTCTTCATGATTCTCATGAAGAGCTAACATTGAGCAGTACCTTACCAGCCTGTTTGCTTTTGACTTACAGCTGATATCGAAAGTCTACACACACTAATTAAAAATCCAGCTTTTGTTTATGTGAAGGCTTAAATCAAGATAAATCATGACCATGTTCTCTAAGTGTGTACAACCACAACTTATACATTGTGGAAACACGTTTTGCTTGGATTTCTGCAGTAAGTCTGTTTGGATAGGCCTCTATCAATCTAGCATACTTGGATTTTGCAATTTCAACCCTCTCTTCTTTGCAAAAGCACTCAAGCTCAGTCAAATTGTGAGGGGATCTCCTTTGCCCAACCCTCCTTTGTTCAGTCAGCAGATTTTCAATTGCGTAAGTCATTCTTTATTTGATTTGGCTGTGTGCGTCTGATTTTTGTGGAGTTGCAAGGTGAAATTCTTATTAAACTTTAGCAGTCTGGCAGATGTCAGTAAGGATTTGTGAATATATAGATATTTGGAGATATTCATTGTCCCCTCTATCCAGACCAGAGTCCTTGAACAGAAGTCGCCCCATAGCATGGTGCTGCTGCCACCATGCTTGACAGCAGGTACTTTGTACTTTCAATGATGGGCTGTGTTGGCTTTGCACCAAACATATATTTTGGAATTAATGGCAAAAAGGTCTACCTTGGTCCCATAACACATTTTCCCATATGTCTTCTTACAAAATGTATACAGGCTTGGGTGTTTTTGATCTTTGCTATGTCCTGGCGGTGCCTCCATTTCAGACAGGAAATGCCACATTCTTCGTTTAACCATTATTGTAGAAACGATACACATACAATATCTTGGCATTAAGTTCTGTTCCTTAGGAGTAACTCAATGCCATCACATGATGGTGCATACCATACTACGAATAACATCAACACTAATATTATAATAGCAATACCGATGGCAATGAGCAAGGTATGCAGTGCCAGTCCCCTAAAACACCAGAACCACTGCCAGACACTACCATGTGCATGGCAGAGTGCACCATTACATTATGACTATTGAAGATGCAACTATGTTAGAGATCCAGCAGCCTGCCAACCCTGCCTTACCGCACACTAAAACCAAGTATTTAATTCCATATGTACCGCCCACTTAATCGTACCAGCCCGACTGGCGTCGGACACTTAATCCAGTGCACACAGACCAATCATTATTCTAATCTAAACACTGTCAGGTAATCCCCCAAAACAGCGTAAACAACCAGCCATCCTGGTAAATGTAAATAACCAGGCGATGCTTGACTGACTAATGTCAGTCCCCTAATATCACTAGACAAAGCGCTTTCAGACCAAGTATGAGACACAGAAAGACCACCCAGTGCGTCGCTGAACAAGATGAACCAGACATCTTGGTAACCCATCATGCAGTTCAAATAAAATACCCCTTCCAACCACCTGCAGCTACAGCATGACATAGCGACATGAGTAGCATAACATCATCGAACATCCTGTCGAGCATGACAATGATTTCTCCAAGATGTCCTAGCATGGAATTTAACAGTGTCCACAGCATCAGAAGACCAGCGACCCATGCTCCTTAGGTGCAGAGACAGAGCAAGAGCAAAAGCAGCAGCACCTGCGAGAAATCAATGTAGTAATCAACAAGGAGACATCCCACAACGTTGCAGAATTTTTGGAGCCTTCCCATGCACTAGAATCTGAATCCAATGTGTTTTTAAGGAAGAATCAATCAAATGCCACATTCCAAAAACATGGCAATGCAGACCAACAGGCATAGATCCCCAGTGTGATCTGAACTTGTGAAACTGACGAGTGTGCATCACTGCATGATTATGCAGCTCGGAATGGACATCCAACCTGGAAGTTTCAGACATAATGCAAAACATGTCATACACCTGAGTAATTTATAAAAAAAGAAGAAACAGTGATCAACCTGAGAGCAAGTCCATAGATCATAAATACTGGAAAACCACTCCTTGTAAAGCTTCCATAAAAGCCGAACATCCAAATAACAATAGCCAACCTGTCATCGCAGAGCTGCCATCCAATGAACCCTGAAACGCCAGTGTGATGGGGCCCACATTTCAGCAGACTTAGCCCAGCTGCAGGAAAATCCTTAGACAACAACCCAATGCCCGACAGAGAACCAGAATGTATGTAAAAACAGCACCACAGAATGCCAGTACATCAACAGTAATACAGGCGCCTGCAGAACACCAAAACATAAAAGCACAAGCAATTCACCAATACTCAAAATCGCTAAAAACACCAAATCACAAATGCATCCAGATGCAATGCAAAACACCAGCAAGCATGAAACAGTAACTAACCAACAAATGTCAGTCATCCCAACAACATCCAGCACCGATACTACAATGCAGACATCCAAGCTCCTATAAGAACAGCATGCACACCATAAAGTCCCATTCAACGTCCCTTCGCGTAGATAGTACAAATCCGCAAAAGCATACAAACCTCAAGCCTGTCACTGCAGAACAGCAAAGTTAGGTTACCACAATCACAAACCACCAGCGTCATCAAACCAATATATAATGCGAGAATGCTGCAGGTAAATAATACACCTGTCCATCCGGCCATTAATCGAAGCTGCGCCGATCCCTGAGCACCAAATCACAAATGCATCCAGATGCAATGCAAAACAGCAGCAAGCATGAAACAGTAACTAACCAACGAATGTCAGTCATCACAACAATATCTAGCACCAATACTACAATGCAGACATCCAAGCTCCTATAAGAACAGCATGCACACCATAAAGTCCCGTCCAACATCCCTTCGAGTACATAGAACAGATCCGCGAAGGCATACAGACCTCAAGCCTGTCACTGCAGAACAGCAGAGCTAGGTTACCACAATCACAAACCACCAGCGTCATCAAACCAATACATAATGCGAGAATGCTGCAGGTAAATAACACACCTGTCCATCCGGCCATTAATTGAAGCTGCGCCGATCCCTGAGCATTGCCCCCATAGACAACAACCCAACATAACGACAAACTCGTAGTTTGGAGCGGCTCCCCTCAACAAGAATGAATAGCAAGACCGAGCAGTTCAGCAAAACCTAATAGACCGAAATGTGGAAGAGGAAGGCAGTGGACATAGAACATAAATCTGAATGTCACAGCAATCGCGTTCAGCAACAGTAGGAAGAGTTGTAGCATACTAATTCATAAGTCCTAGAAGCGAAGACACTCCCAATACACGACGAATGGCAGTGTCAGACCTGCAGTAAAGAGGCATCTCCATCGGAACTACCAAATGAAACAACGCGGAACCTCGAGACGCCTGCCGACAAGACTCAGGCCATAATCAGTAAAACAGACCCTAATCATACAAAGACATGCACTCAATCAAGGAACAACTATTATGGAGAGGTCACACAGCTGGTGGCCTGGTGCAGTCAAAATAACCTTGTAATCATTACAGACAAAATCTTTGAGGCGGTGGCTGACTCTCGGAAACACACACCCCTACTCTCCCCCTTAAGATTTAGCTTGGATCTCCGTTGATCTCCGTTATCTCCGCTGAATCCTTAAAATTCCAAAGGACCAACATCTTCCACAATTTAAGGTGAGAGAACAACATCACAGCAATCACCAAGAAGGCACACTTGTACCACAGTTGCGGCAGCAGAAAAAACATTTCCCAGTCCAGTATGATCCAGGTCTATGCATAAATCAGTGTCCATCCTCACCTCCATCAATGTCTGCTTTGGGTCTGAGTCTGCACACTGCAAAGATAAACTGCAAAGCATTGTATGGTTGATTAAAAGGATCATCAGCTTCCTCTGACTCCTCCCACCGCAGTTACTGTTACTAAAAATACTCCTCAGAAGGTGGAGGGTAATGATGCATGGGTCAACCGTTTTTTCACCTGATCCCATTCGCTATTCCTAATAAAGTAATCTGCAAACTCCTTGAACTCAACTCCTGAAGCCTGCATCCAGCCCTACGTTATGGTACCTACCAGGACGTTACTCACCGGAATGCATAGTGTCTACTGTAAAGTTTGGTGGAGGAGGGATAATGGTCTGGGGCTGTTTTTCAGGGTTTGATCTAGACCCCTTAGTTCCAGGTGAAGGGTCAATTAAATGCTACAGGATACAAAGACATGTAAGACAATTGGATGCTTCCAACTATGTGGCAACAGTTTGGGGAAGGCCCTTTCCTGTTCCAGCATGACTGTGCCCCTGTCCATAAAGACATGATTTGACGAGGTTTGTGCAGAGGAACTTGAGTGGCCTGCACAGAACCTTGACCTCAATCCCACTGAATGCTCTTGGGATGAATTGGAACAGAGATTTCGAGCCAGGCCTTTCTGTCCAACATCAGTGCCTGATCTCACATGCTTTGTGAGGTCGGGGGGAGGGGGGAGGACTCCATATTAATGCCCATGGTTTTGGGATAGGATGTCCAACAAGCTCAGCTCTGGTTACAAATAATGACTTTTAATTGAAATAATAATTGTGTCCTTCATACTTTGCTTTCGTCAAAGAATCCTCCATTTCCAGAAATAACAGCCTTGCAGACCTTTGGCATTCGTTGTCAATTTGTTGAGGTAATCTGAAGAGATTTCATCCCGTGCTGCCTCACGCACCTCCCACAAGTTGGATTGGCATGATGGGCACTTCTTATGTACAATGCGGTCAAGCTGTTCCCACAACAGCTCAATAGGGTTGAGATCCGTTGACTGCGCTGGCCACTCCATTATAGACAGAATACCAGCTGACTTCAGAATACCAGCGGACTTCTTCCCTAAATAGTTTGGATAGTTTGCATAGTTCTTCTTGCATAGTTTGGAGCTGTGTTTTGGGTAATTGTCCTGCTGTAGGAGGAAATTGACTCCACACACGGTCCACAGGGTATGGCATGGCGTTGCAAAATGGAATGATAGCCTTTCTTCAGCAACATCCCTTTTACCCTGTACAAATGTCCCACTTTATTGTCACCAAAGCACCCCCAGACCGTCACATTCTGTCTGTCCATAACACTTTCCAATATATACATACACTGCTCAAAAAAATTAAGGGAACACTTAAATCACACATTGGGTCTTGAACAAAATATATTAAAGATCAAAATCTTTACTGTATATTGTGTAATTGGTTGAGAACAGATGGAAACCAAAATCACAAACTAACTGAGGGCTGGATTCAAACTCACATCAAAAATCAAACTAAACAATTGAAATCACAGGCTGTTCCAACTTGCGTGAATTTCATCACGGCAAATGATGTGACTCAGTAGTGTGTATGGCCCCCATGTGCCTTTATGCACTCCTGACAACGTCTGGGCATGCTCCTGATGGACGGCAGATGGTGTTTTCAGGGATCTCCTCCCAGACCTTGATCAGGGCATCAGTGAGCTCCTGGACAGTCTGTGGCACTACTTGACAGCGTTGGATGCACATTACATAAAGTCCCAGAGGTTCTCAATTGGATTCATGTCTGGGGAACGTGAGGGCCAATCAATGGCATCAATGCCTTTGTCATCCAGGAACTGCCTACGCACTCTGGCCAGATGAGGCTGGACATAGTCCTGCACCAGTAGGAACCCAGGGCCCACTGCACCAGAGCAATGTCTGACAATGGGTCTGACGATTTCATCGTGGTATCTAACAGCAGTCAGGGTACTGTTGGCTAGCATGTGAAGGTCTATGCGACCCTCCAAGGATATGCCTCCCCAGACCATCACTGACCCACGGCCAAACCGTTCATGTTGGATGATGTTGCAGCCAGCATAGCGTTCACCACGGCTTCTCTAGACACTTTCACGTCTGTCACGTGCTCAGTGTGAACCTGCTTTCATCTGTGAAGAGAATGGGGCACCAATGGCGGACCTGCCAATTCTGGTGTTCTCTGACATGGCCAATCGAGCTACACGGTGCTGGGCTGTGAGCACAGGTCCCACTAGAGGATGTCAGGCCCTCATGCCACCCTCATGGAGTCCGTTTCTGACAGTTTGGTCAGAAACATG
This sequence comes from Esox masquinongy, assembly GCA_016801175.1. NCBI lineage: Eukaryota > Metazoa > Chordata > Actinopteri > Esociformes > Esocidae > Esox > Esox masquinongy. Next base: position 82,845 of record JACXGI010000643.1, read on the forward strand.
CACACCATCAGTCTGCTGTAGGTCAATTTGTAGGGCTCTGGCAGTACTCCTCCTGTACCTCCTCGCACAAAGGAGCAGATACCGGTCCTGAGGCTAGGTTGTTGCCCTTCTATGGCCCAGTCCAGCTCTGCTCATGTAATGACTTGGTATCTCTTCCATGCTCTTGAGACTGTATTGGGAGACACAGCAAACCTTCCTGCTAAGGCACGTACGGATGTGCCATCCTGGAGGAGCTAGACTACCTGCGCAACCTGAATGGGCTGCAGGTACCGCCTCATACTACCATTAGTGACAAGGACACTAGCAAAACACAAAACTAGAGAAGAATCAGTCAGGAAGGATAAGGAGAGAGTGATTGTCAGGATGATACCATTGGCTAGCACGTGGAGGTCTGTGCGACCCTCCAAGGATATGCCTCCCCAGACCATCACTGACCCACTCCCAAACCGTTCATTCTGGATGATGTTGCAGGCAGCATAACGTTCACCACGGCGTCTCCAGAATCTTTCACGTCTGTCACATGTGCTCAGTGTGAACCTGCTCTTAACTATGAAGAGAACCTGTCAATTCTAGTGTTCTCTGGTGAATGCCAATAGAGCACATGGTGCTAGGCTGTGAGCACAGGTCCTACTAGAGGATGACGGGCCCTCATGCCACCCTCACAGAGTCTGTTTCTGACAGTTTGGTCAGAAACATGCACACCTGTAGCCCACTGGAGGTCATTTTGTTGGACTCTGGCAGTGCTCCTCCTGATCCTCCTTGCACAAAGGAGCAGATACTGGTCTTGCTGCTGGGTTGATGCCCTTCTACGGCCCTGTCCAGCCTGTCTCCTGGTATCTCCTTCATGCTCTTGAGACTGTACTGGGAGACAAAGCAAACCTTCTAGCAACGGCACATATGGATGTGCCATCCTGGAGGAGCTGGACTACCTTGGCAAACTGAATGGGCTTCAGGTACCACCTCATGCTACCAGTAGTGACAAGGACACTAGCAAAACGCAAAACTAGTGTTTTTTGATAATGTGACTGAAGACAGAAGCAGCTGGATGAATTCTGAAGTGTATAGGGATATACTGTCTGCTCAGATTCAGACAAATTCAGCAAAGTTCATTAAACGGTGCTTCACTTTACAGATGGACAATGACCCAAACATCCTGTGAAAGCAACCCAGGAGTTTTTTTAGGCAAAAAAGTGGAATATTCTGCAAATTGCTTCCATCCTGAAAATTTCAAAGACAGCGGTTCATAAGAACAAGGTCAAGCAACAGACATTGGGGACAACAAAGCTAAAGACAGGCAGAGGGCAAAAACGACTGTCCACTGACCGAGATGACCGTCAACTAATTCGAATGTCACTCAACAACTGTAGGATGACATACAAAAAGAATGGCAAATAGCAGCTGAAGGTCATGGCGAGGACGGTTCGAATCAGGCTCCTAGGGGCAGAGCTGAAGTCGTGCAAAGCTAGAAAAAAAACCTTCATCAATGAGAAGCAAAGAAGAGCCAGGCTGAAGTTTGCAAAATACCATAAGGATTAGACCGTAGAGGAATGGAGGAAGGTCATCTTCTCTGACGAGTCAAATTTTCAGCTTTGCCCAACACCTGGTCGTCTAATGGTTAGACGGAGACCTGGAGAGGCCTACAAGCCACAGTGTCTCGCACCCACTGTGAAATTTGGTGGAGGATCTGTGATGATCTGGGGATGCTTCAGCAAGGCTGGAATCTTGCAGATTTGTCTTTGTGTACGACACATGAATCAAGCCAAGTACAAGGTTATCCTGGAAGAACACTTGCTTCCTTCTGCTCTGACAATGTTCCCCAACCCTGAGAATTGGCTTTTCCAGTAGGACAATGCTCCATGCCACACAGCCAGGTCAATCAAGGTGAGGATGGAGGACCACCAGATCAAGACCCTGTCATGGCCTGCCCAATCTCCATACCTGACCCCCATTGAAAACCTCTGGAATTTGATCAAGAGGAAGATGGATGTTCATAAGCCATCAAACAAAGCTGAGCTACTTGAATTTTTGTGCCAGGAGTGGCATAAAGTCAACCAACAGCAATGTGACAGACTGATGGAGTGCATACCAAGACGCATGAAAGCTGTGATTAAAAGTCTGGGTTATTCCACCAAATATTGATTTCTGAACTCTTCCTAAGTTAAAACATTAGTATTTTGTTGTTGAAAAATGAATATGAATTTGTTTTCTTTGCATTATTTGAGGTCTGAAAACCATGCAACTTTTTTTGGTTATTTTGACCAGTTGTTATTTTCTACAAATAAATACACTAAATGATAATATTTTTATTTGGAATTTGGGAGTAATGTTGTCAGTAGTTTATAGAATAAAACAAAACTGTTCATTTTACTCAAACACATACCAATGAGTGGTAAAACCAGAGAAACTGATAATTTTGCAGTGGTCTCTTAATTTTTTCCAGAGCTGTTCAGTGGATATAAAAAGTTTACACACCTCTGTTAAAATGCCAGGTTCTCGTGATGTAAAAGAATGAGACAGATAAATCATGTCAGAAATGTTTCCACCTTTAATGTGACCTATAACGTGAACAATTCAATTGAAAAACAAACTGAAATCTTTGAGGGGGAAAAATAAAAAACTCACAATAACCTGGTTGCATAAGTGTAAACACCCTTAAACTAATACTTTGTTGAAGCACCTATTGATTTTATTACAGCACTCAGTCTTTTTGGATAGGAGTCTATTAGCATGGCACATCTTGACGTGGCAATATTTGCCCACTCTTCTTTGCAAAAGCGCTCCAAATCTGTCAGATTGCAAGGACATCTCCTGTGCACAGTCCTCTTCAGATCACCCCACAAATGTTCAGTTGGATTCAGGTCTGGA
>JACXGI010000643.1:85809-123908 GCA_016801175.1 Esox masquinongy
TGCTTTTGTGGATTTGGATGTGTGCTTTGGGTCGTTGTCGTGCTGAAAGGTGAACTTCATCTTCAGCTTTCTAACGGACGCCTGAAGGTTTTGTGCCAAAATTGCCTGGTATTTGGAACTGTTCATAATTCCCTCCACCCTGACTAAGGCCCCGGTTCCAGCTGAAGAAAAACAGCCCCAAAGCATGATGCTGCCACCATGCTTCACTGTGGGTATGGTGTTCTTTGGGTGATGTGCAGTGTTGTTTTTGCGCCAAACATACCTTTTGGAATTATGGCCAAAAACTTCAACCTTGGTTTCATCAGACCATAACACATTTTCCTACGTGCTTTTGGGAGACTTGATGTTTGTTTTTGCAAACTTCAGCCGGGCTTGGACGTTTTTCTTTGTAAGAAAAGGCTTCCGTCTTGCCACCCTACCCCATAGCCCATTCATATGAAGATTACGGGAGATTGTTGTCACACGTAGCACACAGCCAGTACTTGCCAGAAATTCCTGCAGTTCCTTTAATGTTGCTGCGGGCCTCTTGGAAGCCTCCCAGACCAGTTTTCTTCTCCTCTTTTCATCAATTTTGTAGGGACGTCCAGTTTTTGGTAATGTCTCTGTTGTGCCATATTTTATCCACTTGATGATGACTGTCTTCACTGTGTTCCATGGTATATCTAATGCTTTGGAAATTCTCTATGGTGTTCAGGTCAGGCGAGTTGGCTGACCAATCAAGCACAGTAATACCATGGGCAGCAAACCAGTTACCAGTTGTTTTGGCACTGTGGGCAGGTGCCAAGTCCTGCTGGAAAAGGAAATCAGCATCTCCATAAAGCTTGTCAGCAGATGGAAGCCTGAAGTGCTCTATGATCTCCTGGTAGACAGCTGCATTGACTCTGGACTTGATAAAACACAGTGGACCAACACCAGCAGATTACATGGCACTGAGTGTGGATACTTCACATTGGACTTCAAGAAACTTGGATTCTGTGCCTCTCCAATCTTCCTCCAGACTCTGGGACCTTGATTTCCAAATGAAATGCAAAATTTACTATCATCTGAAGAGAGGACTTTGGACCACTGAGCAACGTTCCAGTTCTTTTTCTCCTTCGCCCAGGTAAGACACTTCTGACGTTGTCTCTGGTTCAGGAGTGGCTTGACACTAGAAATGCGACAGAAATGTAGCCCATTTCCTGGACACGTCTGTGTGTGGTGGCTCTTAATGCACTAACTCCAGCCTCAGTCCACTCCTTGTGAAACTCCCCCAAGTTCTTGAATCGGTTTTGCTTGACAATCCTCTCAAGGCTGCGGTCATCCCTGTTGCTAGTACATCTTTTCCTACCACACTTTTCCCTTCCAGTCAACTTTCCATGAATATGCTTTGATACAGCACTCTGCAAACAGCCAGCCCTTTCAGCAATGACCTATGGCTAACCCTCCTCGTGGAGGGTGTCAATAAGTGTCTTCTGGACAACTGTCAAGTCAGCAGTCTTCCCCATGATTGTGGTTGTGTGTACTGAAGGTTCAGGGAGATAATTAGCTGATTAGAGCTCTTCTCAGGTTGACTTTTCTGCATTGTAAATATTTTACTCTAATATTTGAGATACTAGATTTTAGATTTCCATGAGCTGTAAGCTGTAATCATGAAGACTGAAACAAAAAAAGGCTTGAAATGTTTCACTTTATGATAATTAATCTAGAATATGTGGTGTCACTTTTTGATTTGAATTATGGAAAAAAAAGAACTTTTCCACGATATTCTAATTGCTTGAGATGCACCTGATTATAGAGTACTCAGCCTGATATAAGAACTGAAGAAAATTGATTTAAAATTATGGTTTGGACTGTAGAAAAATAATTTGCTTTGGGATAAGTGATTGAGATGGACAGAACCAAGCATTATTTTTTAGGGGAATTTAGAAGAGAGGAAATAGCGTAATTTGTAGGTCAAGCATTTCATACTGAGTGAAAGAGAGGCACGTGCTGGCAGTCAAAATGTAGACTACTTCATGGGTCATAACATTGTCTAATACTCTCAGTTATTAAATAACAGATCATTGCAAATGAAATTGTTATTGAATAGCAATGTCATTCAACATTCACCCGCCCTCAATACCTTAACCTAAAAACTATTTTATGAGCCTAAAGCTGCCGGCCCCACGTATACAACTGTCAACCCGTACATCACTAGTGGAGGACTTGCAGACAGTAGAGAGACCCTTCATAACCAAAACAATTCTGCCACCTGAACAGTTTCTTTCTCTGTGCTTTTGCACTCAGTGCACACCAAACTCTGGACGCACTCATACACACACCTGCTTGCATGACGACACATATGCACACCTATGTATCATAGTGACAGCGGGTCAATACTTGTAATTTTATAGTAGGCTACTTTTGTTCAATATCTAGCTATCCTACATGATTAGGCTGGAGTCACATAACTCCTCTTAAGTGAAATGAATCAGCCTGTGCATGAGTAGTGCAGATTCCACAGTAGCGAGGGAATACATCAGTTATTTTTCCTTCATCGTAATAGACTAGGGAACATGTACTGGATCTTTTCTTTATTGGCCAGGTTAGCACTGGATGCAGATTTCACCTATGGAAGTTTGTCTCAACAGTTTTGGCTAGCAGGTTGCAATATCCTAATGCCAGGTGTTTGCAAGTGAGTTATTAGCAGTGGCTGACTGATGCGGGTAAACAATCAGCTGACAGGGCACCACTAATGTACACACACACATGCACACAGACACACTCACCAAACCCAACAGTGAACATACCTGTTGTGAAATTGCTTGAGAAGAACATTGCAACTGTGCCTTTTGGCTAGCCAAAACTGATGGGACCAGCCTAAGGGCACTGGCCAGTCTGTCAATTTCATTCTCATGCCTCAATAATGCAGACAGGAGAGCGACCAGAAATGCTTCAACTCAGGGGCTTTGCCAGCAGGACTGTGTGTGTGGTGTGGGGGGATGCCAGGAAGCTGTTACACTGCTGATGACAACGTCTTTTCAGTCTCTGAGACACACACAGGCAGCCTTACTAATGATTGGTGGCAGCATTTGTGTGTGTGTCTGCGTGTGTGTTCCACAAAAATTGGCATTACTAGAATGGCTAAATCACCAGCCAACTGTCGCAGAGACTATTAACAAAACTGTTTCTTTGTTAGGATATTTTTTTCAAGAGATGTGCCAAACAATTAATGGTCGGCCTTGAAGGGGATGTTTAGCCATTTAAACAATGTCTGTATTTTCATATTTCTCTTTATAAAATTAACAAAATTCTCCAAAAGATTTCAAACTCATTGCTAAGACAGTACACATACAGTTAGGTCCAGAAATATTTGGACACTGACAATTTTCATAATTTTGCCTCTCAATGCCACAACAATGGATTTATCCACTGTGGATGACCTGTTTCACTTGCATTGAGAGTTCCTTTGACTACATGTTGTGGGTTCACAGCAACAGCTTCCAAATGCGAATGCCACAGCTGGAATAAACTCCGGACCTTTTATGTGCTTAATTGATGAAGAAATAACGAAGGAATAGCCCCACCTGTCCATGAAACAGCTTTTGAGTCAATTACTTTTGGTCCCTTGAAAAAGAGCTGTAATTCCTAAACCCTTTCTCCAATTTGGATGTTAATACCCTCAAGTTAAAGCTGAGAGACTGCACTTTATGCCAATATATTACTTAACTGTAACTTGAATATATTTTGGTAAACAGCCAAAATAACAAAATGTGTCAGTGTCCAATTTTTTCCAGACCTAACTGTATATTGTCTGACATTTGTCAAAACACTCACTGTATAAAAATATCATTCTGGATAACGTCTCTGCACAAAATTTATTTTTTTATCCCCTCATGTGCCAGACATTTGAATGGTGCTTCAAAACATTAAAATATGTTTTTCTTGCTTCATTGAGCATAAAGAAAATCCAAATGATATGATGCAATGTTTTTAAAACCTTTATGACAGTCTTAGACATTGCCATAATTTGAGGAAAAAATCACAACCAATTCCTCTGTAACAATAAATATTATAATATACAGCATATATACAGTGTATATATATAGACTGCTCAAAAAAATTAAGGGAACACTTAAATTACACATCGGGTCTCGATGAATTAAATATATTAAAGATCAAAATCTTTACTGTGCATTGTGTATTTCGTTGAGAACAAAATGATGTAACAACGGTCAATAGAGACCACAATCACCAACCAACTGAGGGCTGAAATCAAACTCACACCAAAAATCAAAGTAAATAATTGAAATCACAGGCTGTTCCAACTTGCGTGAATTTCATCACGGCAACTCATAATATGACTTAGTAGTGTATGGCCCCCATGTGCCTGTATGCACTCCCAACAACGTCTGGGCATGCTCCTGATGAGACGGCGGATGGTTTCCTGGGGGATGTCCACCTAGACATGGATCAGGGCATCAGTGAGCTCCTGGACGGTCTGTGGCGCTACTTGGCGGTGATGGATGCACGATATATAACGTCCCAGAGGTTCTCAATTGGATTCATGTCTGAGGAACGTGAGGGCCAGTCAATGGCATCAATGCCTTTGTCATCCAGGAACTGCCTACACACTCTGGCCAGATGAGGCCGGACATAGTCCTGCACCAGTAGGAACCCACGGCCCACTACACCAGTGTAAGGACTGATGATGGGTCTGACAATTTCATCGTGGTATCTAACAGCAGTCAGGGTACTGTTGGCTAGCATGTGAAGGTCTGTGCGACCCTCCAAGGATATGCCTCCCCAGACCATCACTGACCCACGGCCAAACCGTTCATGTTGGATGATGTTGCAGCCAGCATAGCGTTCACCACGGCTTCTCTAGACACTTTCACGTCTATCACGTGCTCAGTGTGAACCTGCTTTCATCTGTGAAGAGAACGGGGCACCAATGGCGGACCTGCCAATTCTGGTGTTCTCTGGCGAATGCCAATCAAGTTGCACAGTGCTGGGCTGTGAGCACAGGTCCCACTAGAGGACGTCGGGCCCTCATTCCACCCTCATGGAGTCTGTTTCTGACAGTTTGGTCAGAAACATGCACACCTGTAGCCCACTGGAGGTCATTTTGTTGGGCTCTGGCAGTGCTCCTCCTGTTCCTCCTCACACAAAGGAGCAGATACCGGTCTGCTGCTGGGTTGATGCCCTTCTCCGGCCCTGTCCAGCTCTGCTCGTGTAACACCCATCTCCTGGCATCTCCTCCATGCTCTTGAGACTGTACTGGGAGACCCAGCAAAATCTCTTGCGACAGCACATATGGATGTGCCATCCTGGAGGAGCTGGACTACTTGTGCAACCTGAATAGGCTGCAGGTAACATCTCATGCTACCAGTACTGACAAGGAAACTAGAAACATGCAAAACTAGGGAAGAATCTGTCAGGAAGGATAAGGAGAGAGCAATTGTCTGGAGTCAACACCTGCAAAACCATTCCCGTTTTGGGGGTTGGCTTGCTGTTGTCTCTCCAGTGCACCTGTTATCATTTTCATTTGCACAAAAACAGGTGACATTGATTTTCAATCGCTTATGCTTCCTAACTGGAAAGATTGATATCCCTGAAGTTTAACTGACTTGGTGTTACACTGTGATGATTATGTGTTCCCTACATTTTTTTGAGCAGTGTAAATACAGCGCTGGAAAAAATTGAGAGACCACTGCAAAATTATCAGTTTCTCTGGTTTTACTATTCATAGGTATGTGTTTGAGTAAAATGAACAGTTCTGTTTTATTTTATAAACTACTGACAACATTACTCCCAAATTCCAAATCAAAATATTGTCATTGAGAGTATTTACTTGTAGAAAATAACAACTGGTCAAAATAACCAAAAAAAGATGCATTGTTTTCAGACCTCAAATAATACAAAGATAACAAATTCATATTCATTTTTCAACAACAAAATACTAATGTTTTAACTAAAAAGGAAGAGTTCAGAAATCAATATATGGTGGAATAACCCAGATTTTTAATCACAGCTTTCATGCGTCTTGGTATGCTCACCACCAGTCTGTCACATTGCTGTTGGTTGACTTTATGCCACTCCTGGCACAAAAATTCAAGTAGCTCAGCTTTGTTTGATGGCTGGTGACCATCCATCTTCCAAATTCCAGAGGTTTTCAATGGGGTTCAGGTCTGAAGATTGGGCTGGCCATGACAGGGTCTTGATCTGGTGGTCCTCCATCCACACATTGATTGACCTGGCTGTGTGGCATGGAGCATTGTCCTGCTGGAAAAGCCAATTCTCAGAGTTGGCGAACATTGTCAGAGCAGAAGGAAGCAGGTGTTCTTCCAGGATAACCTTGTACTTGGCTTGATTCATGCGTCCTTCACCAAGACAAATCTGCCAGATTCCAGCCTTGCTGAAGCATCCCCAGATCATCACAGATCCTCCACCAAATTTCACAGTGGGTGCAAGACACTGTGGCTTGTACACCTCTCCATGTCTCCGTCTAACCATTAGACGACCAGGTGTTGGGAAAAGCTGAAAATTTGACCCGTCAGTGAAGATGACCTTACTCCATTCCTCTACGGTCCAATCCTTATGGTATTTTGCAAACTTCAGCCTGGCTCTTCTTTGCTTCTCATTGATGGTTTTTTTCTAGCTTTGCACAACTTCAGCCCTGCCCCTAGGAGCCTGTTTCGAACCGTCCTCGCCATGCACTTCACCCCAGCAGCTGTTTGCCATTCTTTTTGTAGGTCACTTGATGTCATCCTACGGTTGTTGAGTGACATTCGAATGAGTTGACGGTCATCTTGGTCAGTGGTTGCTTTCGCCCTCTGCCAGTCTGTAGCTTTGTTGTCCCCAATGTCTGTTGCTTGACCTTGTTCTTATGAACCGCCGTCTTTGAAATTTTCAGGATGGAAGCGAGTTGACCCTCACTGTATCCCTCTGCCAGTAAAGCCAGAATTGAACCCTTCATTTCCTCACTCAAAGCTTTTGTTTTCAACTCTTTTGTCATGCTGAATAGTTATTTTATTATTCAAATTACCTTTGAGGTACTACTTGCACTGTTTTTGCCATCCAGCTGGTCCTATTGCAAGAGGATAGTGATGACCACAGCAGTGGTTTTTATACTTTTCCTCGTTAAATTAGATTTGGTTCAGGTAATGACCTAATCAGTACCTCATTAAGTAAAATGAGGTGTGCCTGTGTTGGAATTTAACAGACACTGGAATGGAATGGCTGCCATACATGTAGAGATGCTGATTTAAGAAAAATTAGGAGTGGTCTCTTAATTTTTTCCAGAGCTTTATATGCGATATATATAGCTTACTCAGCCTGATATAAGAACCGAAGACAATTGATTACAAATTATGGTTTGGACTGTAGAAAAATAATTTTCTTTGGGATAAGTGATTGAGATGGACAGAACCAAGCATATCTTTTTGGGTAATTTAGAGGAGAGGAAATGTAACTTGTAGGTCAAGCATTTCACACTGAATGAAAGAACACCACATTCTGGCAGCCAAACTGTATTCTTCAAGAGGCAAACCATTGTCTAATCAGTCAGTAAGTAAATAACAGATCATTACAAATGAAATTGCTATTTCATACTGAGTGAAAGAGAGGCACGTGCTGGCAGTCAAAATGTAGACTACTTCATGGGTCATAACATTGTCTAATACTCTCAGTTATTAAATAACAGATCATTGCAAATGAAATTGTTATTGAATAGCAATGTCATTCAACATTCACCCGCCCTCAATACCTTAACCTAAAAACTATTTTATGAGCCTAAAGCTGCCGGCCCCACGTATACAACTGTCAACCCGTACATCACTAGTGGAGGGCTTGCAGACAGTAGAGAGGCCCTTCATAACCAAAACAATTCTGCCACCTGAACAGTTTCTTTCTCTGTGCTTTTGCACTCAGTGCACACCAAACTCTGGATGCAGACATACACATGCCTGCTTGCATGACGACACCTATGCACACGTATGTACCATAGAGACAGCGGCTCAATACTTTTAATAGCCTACTATAATTTTATAGTAGGCTACGTTTGTTCAATATCTAGCTAGCCTACATGATTGGGCTGGAATCACATAACTCCACTCAACTGAAACGAATCAGCCTGTGCATGGGTAGCGAGGGAATATATCAGTTCTTTTTCCTTCATCGTAATAGACTAGGGTACTCATGTAAATATACATGTACTGGATCTTTTCTTTATTTACCTAGTTAGCACTGGATGCAGATTTCACCTATGGAGGTTTGTCCCAACAGTTTTGGCTAGCAGGTTACGATATCCTAATACCAGGTGTTTGCAAATGAGTCATTAGCAGTTGCCGACTGATGCGGGTAATCAAGCAGCTGACAAGGGCACCACTAATGTACACACACACATGCACACAGACACACGCACCAAACACAACAGTGAACATACCTGTGGTGAAATTGCTTGAGAAGAACATTGCAACTGTATTTTTTTGCTAGCTAAAATTGATGGGACCAGCCTGTATGCCTATGTGGATATTACACTGAAAATCAATTTTCATCTACAATAGTCATTTACAACATTAACAATGTGTACACTGTATCAATTACTACTGATCAATTTGATGTCATTCTAATGGAAAAATATACAAGTGTACATATGTGCAATTTATCTGGGAAAATGAAGGCACCAGGATGCATTGTGGGAAGACTACAAGCCGGTGAAGGGAGTGTGATGCTCTGGGCAATGTTCTGCTAGGAAACCCTGGGTCCGTGCATTCATGTAGCCATCAATTTGACACGTGCCAGCTACCTAAACATTGTTGCGGGCCAGGTACACTCCTTCGTGGCAATGATAATCCCGGATGGCAATGGCCTCTTTCAGCAGGATAATGCACCCTGCCACACTGCACACATTGTTTGGGCATAGTTTAATGAACATAATGAAGAGTCCATGGTGTTGCCCTGGCCACCAAATTCCCAAGATCACAATGTGATTGAGCATCTGTGGGAGGTGCTGGACCAGCAAGTCAGATCCATGGCGGCTCCACCTCGCAACTTACAGGACTTGAAGGATCTGCTGCTAATGTCTTCATGCCAAATACCACAACTTCAGGGGTTGTAGAGTCCATGCCTCAGCGGGTCGGTGCTGTTTTGGTAGCATGCGGAGGACCACCAGCATATTAGGTTGGTGGTTATAATGTTTTGGCTCAGTGTATACATTGCTGAGGGCAGAATGAAAACTTAGAGACCAAATGCTCTCCAGTGTTGGCTGCATCTTCTTTAGGGTTGCCTTCCGGTGGCGGCTTTGTTTGGACAGTACAGCTTTGAGGGTAGCGTCCTCTATGTCGTATTTGGAGTCTTTTCTGCAGCATTGTCTTCAGCTTCTCCTGTAGCTTCCTTGAATTTGACCCTGGGTGGCACAGCCCCATTATCTGTGGTCCTGATCCTCTATTGGCAGTGAGCTGTCAGTCAGTGGGGGCAAATTGCTGATGGGGCATTGCACTACTATATACATGTTTTGTATAGAAACCTTTAGGGGATCAACTGCAAGCATTGAAGAAAGAAAATAAGGCCATATAATGGGTGAACTTTCCCTTTAAGTGCCACAGTAAACTTTGCCACAGCTGAAAACATACACACTGATAAACAATAATGCAAGAACCCATTCAATAGAACAAGCTGATAGTATTGCTTGGCAGGGAATCATGTTTTGTTCTTTGTTATGAAATGATAAAAGAACAAATTTTGTGGGCCAATTGATATAATCGACATTTGCACCATGCTTTTGGCAACGGTAACTGTGGCGTTTACAGACATGCTGAATGTCGGCAGGCAGGGAAGAGAGGTTATAAGAGAATTACCATAGCAATGATAGGCTATACCTATTTGAATGTTGTTTTCCTTGGGTTGCAGACGTTGATTACTTATATGGGTACTTGTCACCCTCATTTTAGTTAGACGTTTAGCTGGGATTCTGCTTTGAGATTCTGAAGTTATTGCGCAAAGTGGTCTTGCGCAGTGTGACCCATCAGTTGAGCTTGTTTATTGGTTCGTTCAGTATCAACTGTATCTGCAGACAATATGAACATACATGCATACTAACAAACACACAAATTTAAGGGCCTGCTGTCTAAACATCTGGCTGTATATTTGGGAGTTGTTCCAAGTTTGATTATTGGGCTGACTCTATGCACTGTTTATGAATAATGTTGTGCTTGCTGCTAGTAGCTCCTAACCACTTTTTTGTTAATGACACTATCCTGTGTACAATAGGCCCCTCACTGAACAATGTGCTAATCAACCTACAATATACGTAACATTAACAACAACCAACATTCCTTTTTTGGCCTCCACCTAACCCTTAATACCAAGAAAAAACGAATGTATGTTCTTCAACCGTAGCCTACCGTACCCTGCCTGCACTGAATAAGTCAATTATAGCATACTGACACTTACAAATACCTTGGTATATTGCTGGACTGTTTACTCTCCTTCCACACACATCACACACAGTCTAAAGTTTTATCCATTTAATTTTTCTTTTTATATGAAGAATCCTTCACCCAAGTATACCCTTTTGAAATGTACCATTGATGCCTAGGGACACATCTCCACCTCCTCCACGGTCTGGGGATTTGAAGGAGATGTGTCCCTACAATGTACATCTCGCCAAACCGGTCTGCTTTTAATCCCACTGCTTGCTCAAAACCAGGACGTTTTTGCCAGAATCTATTCAGCTCCGTCCAACCCTGGATGTTACTGAGCCAGTTTGTACTGCCCTATGCTCATCATTGGTATGCCGCAATAGATTTAAACCTCTTACAAACAAGTTTATAGGCAAAATGTCCACACCTTCTGAAAATATAAATATGCTAACACGAGTCACACATTGTTATCTCACACATACTGTTTTTTTCATGAAAATACTATTTATGTGTATGTCCATAAGACATTAAGCCCAGCTTGCCTGTGCCTAGTTGCGAGTATTAAACCCAGAGGTTATGGCACCTGAGCCAGCGGCACATGGGAATGAATCATGGATATGTCCCTGCAAGGCACCCTACTCTCAATATACTACACTACTTTTGAACAGATTCCTATAAGGCCCTTTGTACTTTGTAGGGATTTAGGAAAAGCTAATACCAAATCCAATGTCAATTGGAACCTGGCCAATGAGTAAACATTTACAGCGCACCTTCCAAATGTACAAGAAAACAGTTTGCCTGGAAACAGAGAGATGTCTGAACATATTTGGAGCCAAAGCAAGCATGCTAATTTGGCCAGCTAGGATTGATATATCCTAGGATGTCTGTACAATGTTACAAAGGATAAGAGTTGTCCTGTAAAAATGGGGTGAACTGAAAAATGCCTGTGGTTTCGAATTGCAACCAGCCCCATTGCGGTGAACAAGACAGATCATGTGTGCATCCTAATGTTATCTCCTTGAAGTATGCACTTTACTACTACCCACAAATTGGATGGGTCAGGGCACAGGCTTATTGGGTTCTTATCATATTTCTTATCAAAGGAAGTGAACAAGTGCACACTTTGGGTAAAAGGAAGGATAACTGGTACATAGTCCATCAGCTTATATCCTTGGCCATTTGAGTTTTCTAACAGAGTACGTTGTTAAGGATTACCAGTGGTCATATGACGAATAACCGTAGGCAAAGTATGATGGAACTTGGCCCACAGGTAAAAGCATCAAGCTAGCCAAGGAGCTCATTGTACTGCATGACACAAAAGGTGACCAATGTTTTTACTTCCTGTTTTGGTGAACCATAAACCCCAGAGGAGTATCTGAGTTTCTCAGTGAAGTAACGTTATACCTCTCTAGGAAGGGTAAAGAAGCGGATATATGTGTGTGTGCATACAGTGTTTGTGCATGTGTGCATTCTAACAGGTAAACAGGCATTATGTGTTCCCGCTTTTTGATCCCCAGACAGACAGTGTGCGTACGCCGTGCGCCAGGCTGGTAATTGTGGTTGTGGAGAGAAGCTTTACCATGTTCAGCCATGTTATTAGCGTTAGCGAGGGTTTACCATAGGCAGCCATGTTATTAGCGTTAGCGAGAGTTATCCTGTTGTCTCTGGTTTGGCTGAAACAGGGAGAGGCTCCCCAGACACACTAATGCACCTAAATCCCTCTGTGTACGTCAGCTACCCCAGCATACTCTGTTTGGTTTCTAGAGGGTTATTGGTTTGTTGCACGGGTAACGTTTCTCTAATGTCTGTTTATCTCATTTTCAGTGTTCTCTACCAGAAATCAGTCCAGCAATGTTTTCATAACTGCAGGAGGGAAAACATTTGGGAACAAACAGCCTTGACAATCAAAAGATTATGAATCTGCCTTTTGCCTCACAATATCCCCTGTGGGATCAGATCTTTTTCATTAGGACAGTTTTGTGGATGTTCCAGAAACATTCCTTGAGTATCTCCACTACCAAACAGCATTTCTCAAGCTGCTGCCACCACTCAGTTCCATTTACAATACTCAATGCAATGTATACACAACCGTGAAGTACTGTAAAAAGAGTTTTTGTTTGTCTCTGGCATGGTGGGACAAACTCTACCTCCTCTCACTCAATGAGGGCCTACGCTGCTCCAACACCTGGCACTACAGTAAAACACCTGTCCTCTAATCTAGGTGGGTGTGTGTGTTTGCATGTGTGTGTGTGTAAGTAAGGTTCAGAGTGATATGACCAGCTCTACTCTGGTCCTCTCCACAATACTTTCTTGGGTTGACAGTTTGGCTTAACAGAGACGCACTATAGTCAGTACTTTTTATTAAGTTCTTCTCAGTAATGTGCTTAGCCTATTTTTAGCTTTAAGATCTGTTTGAAATATTATTTTTAAAATCACGCTGATACATAGCAAATCATCACATAGAAAAAGTTGATTATTTAGAATTACATTATTGGTTTCAGAGAGCACTGTTTTTTAAAATAATCTCTAAAAGTAGCCCTCTAAGTCTATGCTTCCCCTAGTCATACACCCCATTGTTGTGGTCAATGGTCAATTTCTGAAGTTTGTTTAATAAAAAAAGATGAAAAAGGATTGGAGCTTTAAACCCAAAGAAAACATGAAAACATTCTGCATGCTTTATCTTGAAGTGAATCTTTGTCTTCATTAACATTTTCATTTTTATATGGTGTGTTTTGTACTAAAAAGGAATTTTTATTGAGCACAATACCAAGAGAGCTTATCATTGAAAAAATACATTTTTGATGTTAGAATAGTAGAATCCAACCTTATTTGGATCAACAAAACAAAGAATGACGAGCAAAACAGCCACAGGGAACAGTGGTAGCTTTATCAATAGAGATGTTCCCTCTGTGAAAACAATCATGAATGCCAAACCAAACACATAGCAGGATCCAGAGAGCCACTTGTTGTCGTCAGTTTCCTGGCAGCACATTGACTTGTAGGAAACTGATGCTGCCGTGGGGACAGATGACATTTGCGGTTTATGCCTACTCATCTCCATTCACCACCTGTGTCCTCATGCATTCCAAAGTATTTTACTCAAACCCTGGAAAACCTTGTGGGTGGTTTCCACATTATTCAGGTCGCCTTATTTATATCATAGGGCCCACTATTGGTTAGGACGGCAAGCGACAGGAGATGGGAAGATGCAAGGGGGGACACCTCAAGACCTTGTTTGACTAGAATGTTCTCTTTGCACAAAGCATAGTTCTGAGATAGTGAGCATCAACTATTTCAAAACCTGTTTTGTAGTGAATAATTATAAGATAATTATTTCAAGTGTTCAAAAGTCACTGGGTTTAGCAGTAAGTATCTATTTCCACAGAATATTCTTAGAAATTATGTTAATTGAAAAGTAAGCTACAGACATTTCATGATCTTATCAAGATAAAATAAAATATATTCCTTTCTAATTCCATCCAGAAATATATTTATTAAATGTTTTATGCACATTTGTTACAGCGATATTTCAAAGAAATTACAAACACACATCTTATGGACACCTGGCAAAATTACTAAAGCTTAAAGTGGCGACATGTAGCATTGTCTTCTGTTGTCAAATAGAAAAGCTTGAATGAAATTGGGCAAGCAAAATCCCTTAGTCATTTTGTGATTGCTAAAATTCCACAGTTCATTTCTGTTCAAGTGAGAAAATATTCCTATACTGAATAGTGTAGTAATATAATCATAATGCCTTCTAAATCGCTACAAAATATTTTTAAAGTAAAACATCTACCGTGAAAGTTACCAGTGACATTCATGCAAGTAAGTTTATATTTTACATTTACATTACATTTTTAAATTCAGTGGATTTTCAATGTCTTTCCTTTGCTGGATTAGAGGTAGTTGGTTTGAATACAAACTGTTTTTGCTGCAATTCACCTAGCTTCCACATGGACAATAAATTGTACCTACTGACCGTTGAACTGTATGAATTTCAGATTTTTGTGAAATACCTGTTTTGTGGATGTTTTTTATATTAATAAAGGAAAAGGAAAACAGCTATGGCTCTTAAAACCAAACCAGTAATAATTTTACCATACATAGCTTAAAATATGGCATATCCTGATAAAAGTGAGGAATCAAATCAAGTTTATTGCAAACTAGAATTAGAACCCATGTAATTGATAACTTACTTGATAGTATAAAGTTATACACGTAAAAACAAAGTTCTATTTGGTTTTGAGATAACAAGTTGGATATTTCAGAAATGTTTTGTGGTGTCTTACATCATGAGTGAGCCATCTGTCGGGGTAAACAAATCAATGAAAACTAAGAATCACAGAATCACAGCATCACTCATTTACTGTATGTGCACAACACATGCACGACACAGCGTATACCGACACAGAGTATACTGCCTGGATAAAACCCTTAGCCATGGTAAATCGGCCATTTACCACAAACCTATGAGGTAATCCCACCACAAAGCTCTTGAAAGATCACCTGAGAGTAATTAAATAAGAATACTGGCTTGGAAGAAATCACATATACTATATGTTGACCATTCTCATTCACAACATAACAAAATATAATGTAGATGAGTCAATGACTTTGCAGAGCTAAACTATTGATATGGATACATAAACCATGGCATTGAAAAAACATTTTTTTACCTGTCTAATTAAGTTGATAGACAGTTTCTAATAGCAATAAGGCACCTCTGAGGTTTGTGGTATATGGATGATTTACCAGGGCTAAAGGCTGCATCTAGGCTGGATACTCTTTGTCGTCATTCAAAGATGACTCTATCCTGGCTTACAAGTATGCTATAGCACAACATAACAAAGATTATGATGCAGTGATAATGATGTGCTGCTCATTGACAAAAACATTACAAATTAAAGCTGCAAGCCGCATTGAGTGAGTTTCAGCAAACAGCACTTGACCTCCTTATTGCACCATTTGTGCTAAGAAACACATGAACGCAGTAGTACCTAATGTGGCATGGATTATTTTTCAAACTGTCCATCATGGTGGACTTTAGGGCTTCCAATGGCAAACATTTTATTTGTGAGATTACCTTACACACATATTTTCAAACTGTTACTCACACAGTGAGAAATCTGAGCTTGCAAATCTGGCCAACTGAATAGCGCCACCATGCGGTTCAATGGAAATTGCTTGGTCCCATTTGGTTGTTTCATGATTGTAAACAAACCTACCAAGTTGAATTATAATATTATTTTTGGGGTACGAGTTGTGTGCTAATATGTGCAAAACTAGGCCCTGCACATGTTTGTTGGTCAACAGTGGTGAGGTTCTTACACAAACAGATTTTGTTCATATAAATGTAAAGATCTTCATAGGTACAGGCAAAATATGAAGTAACATTAAGATCGGTCATTTGGGGCTAGAGGAATGAAGTTTGAGAGTTTTTACATATTCAAAAATGATGGAGTTAATGGGTTCCAATGGCAAATACGTTCTATGTAAGGAGATGGAATTCACTACCTCTTTTCAGGGCTCTAACTCAAGTGGGGTGAGCGTCGTAAGGTTGCACATGTCAACAAAATCAATAGTGCCACCGTGTGATTAAATGAAAAGTGCTTGCACATATTATCCTCTAAAGATTGTGAAGTAAAAATAAAATTTGAGTAAGCATGTAGGAATTCTGTGCCTATATGCACAAAACCACACATCTATACAAGTTCACAGGTCAATAGCGGCCATGTTTTTTGTCTTACTGACCTGGTATATATACATTTTGAAGACCTTTGACCATAGATGCCAAATGTTAAGTCAAGTGAATATCAGCCATCTAGTGCCATAGAAGTGTTTTAAGGGTTTTTCACAAATTCAAAATGGCTGAAAAACCATAAGGGAAAAGTTAATGGATCCCAATTGCATATATGTTCCCTTTTTTGGCGATGGACTAAACTACCTCTGTTTAGGGCTGTAACTCAAATGAGGTGAGCGTGGTGAGCTGGCAAATGTAAAAATCCCAAAATCGTGTGGTGGATTGAAAATTGCTTGGACTCATTTTTGTCGTCTCATAGTTGTCAGCAACAATTAGAATTATAATACCATTATGCCTGTTGGAGTTTTGTACCTATTTATGCAAAACCACGCCTATGCACAAGTTCATTGGTCAATAGCGGCCATGTTTTTTTGACAAACAGATCTGCTTGCTATAGATTTTAAAGACCTTCGACCATAAATGCCAAATATGAAATTACATGAATATCGGTCATTTGGTGCCATAGGAGTAGCGTTTTAAGTCTTTTCCACAAATTCAAACTGTCCGAAAAAACAACGGAAAAGTTAATGGATCCCAATAGCAAATATGTTCCATAAGAGGAGATGAACTTATCCAGCTCTTTTCAAGGCTCTAACTGAAACGTGAGCGTGGTGAGGTAGCATATGTGGAAAACCTCAATAGCGCCACCGTGTGGTTGATTAAATAATGTTGCAGTCATTTTTGTCCTATCATCTTTGTCAACATATGGGCAAAGTAGAATTATAATATCATTATGCCTGTTGGAGTTTTGTGCCTATTTATGCAAAACCACGCCCCTGCACATGTTTATTGGTCATTAGCGGCCATGTTTTTTGACCTACTGGCCTGGCTTATATAAAGCGTTTGATGGCCTTTGTCCATATATGCCAAATATAAGTTTACGTGAAGATCGGTCATTTGGTGCCATAGGAGCAGCGTTTTAAGTGTTTTTCACAAATTCTAAAATTGCGGAAAACCATCATGGCGGACTTTATGGGTCCCATTAGCAAAAATGTTCCTAGTGAGGAGATAGACCTATGTACCAATTTTCAAGACTCTAGCTCACATTGGGTGGGCATGGTGAGCTTGCAACTTTGGAGGCTTGTGACAGTGCCACCGTGAGGCCGATTTTTATGGCATTGCATCAGAAGTTATGGGCGATGGGTCTGTACTACCGTGCAAATTTGGGCCCTTTCACGCCATTTTATTTCACGGGAATCTGCAAAAAACAACTTAAAACGGCAGATAAATAATAATAATAATTAAAGCTGCTAGCAGCATTTAGCAGGTTTCAGCATTAAGCTATTAGTACCCAGATTGCAGTTTTTCCAATAGGACACAAATCCAACTCATGTCCATAGCTGTAAACAATATTACATGTATGGTTTTTCCTTTTCACTAGTATCCCCATGTGGCCAAATGGAAACATCTTTCTTATAAACTAAACTCACAACCCTGATCATGTGTACCAAATGTAATAACACTTAACATTGGTCATTTGATGCAATAGAAGTAGCGTTTGAAGCATTTTTCAGAAATTCAGAATAGCCAAAAAAACATTACGCCCAACTTAATGGGTCCCAATTGCAAATATGTTCTTTGGGAGGAGATGGACTTATACACCTCTTTTCAAGAATTTATTTTAAATAGGTTGAGCATGTTGAGCTTGCAAATATCGGGAACCTCAATAGCGCCACCGTGTGAATGATAAAAAAATCTTTGCAGTCATTATGGTTGTATCATCTTCATTAACATACGAAACAAGTACAATCATAATACCATTATCCTTATAGGAGACATCTATATATGTGCCAGGGGTGTGGTTTTGCACATATATATAAAAAAATAAAATAAAATAAATCAAATAGGAATAGGGCCAGGTGGGGCGTTCTGTGGAGGGCCTGAAGAAACCCTACGCAGTCGTGCCCCACCACTTTTAATGTATCACATATAAGAGTAGGCACAAAATTAAAATCCTTAGGAAGGGCGAGGGCAGTGCTTGAGGGGAGACCTGAATAAGTTCTCCCCTCTGCTTCGCACCTCTTTTAAAGCAATTACACGTTACATGGCACACATATTACAGGGAAGGTGGGATGTGTAGATGGGCTGGTCCGTCAGCTGGAAAACAACTGTAGTCTGGGATAGAGGGGGCGGGGAGGGGATGCACACGTTCGCACCTCTCTCACCCCCAGTATAAACTCCCCTGTTGCGTTTAGTCAAATACTGTTTTTATAGGTTTTATGTTTTTTGTGTTCATGAGCCCTGTTTATTTATTTCAAATAGTTTTTGTATACTGTATGTTACATGTCTTTTTACACTCATTTGGGTTAGGTAAGGCTTGTGGGTTTTTGTATTTATTTGTATGACACCTCGGACAAAATTTAATAAAGTAACAAAAAAGAATAAATAAATAAAATAACAGAATGGCACAAAAAAAAACGCCCCTGCACATGTTCATCTGTCAATGGTGGCCCTGTTTTTCAACATACTGGCCTGGCTGATATAACTTTTGAAGACCATCATCCATAGATGCCAAATATCAAAGTGCGTGAAGATCTGAAATTTGTTGCCAGAGGAGTTAATTTTTCACAAATTCAAAATGGCCGCCAAACCATTAAAGCAAAGTTAATGAGTCCCAAGGGCAAATATGTTCCTTGTGAGGAGGTGGATTTATCTACCTCTTTTCATGGCTGTATCTCAAACAGCGTGAGTAGGGTGACCGTGCAAATGTGAAAAACCTCAATAGCGCCACCGTGTGGTTGATTAAAAATTGTTGCAGTCATTTTTGTCCTATCATCTTTGTCAATATATGGACCGAGTAGAATTATAATGTCATTAACCTTGTAGTAGTTTTGTGCATAAATGTGCAAAACCTCACCCCTGCACATGTTTATTGGTCAATAGCGGCCATGTTTCTTTACCTACCTGCCTGGCTTATTTAGTGATTGATGGCATTTGTCCTTAGATGCCAAATACAAAATTACGTGAATATTGGTCACTTGGTGCCATAGGAGTAGCGTTTTAAGTCTTTTTCACAAAATCAAAATGGCCGAAAAAACATAACAGAAAAATTAATGGATCCCAATTGCAAATATGTTCCATGAGAGGAGATGGACTTATCCATTTCTTTTCAAGGCTCTAACTGAAAAGAGGTGAGCGTGGTGAACTAGCATATGTGGAAAACCTCTATAGTGCCACCGTGTGGTTGATTAATTCCTTGCAGTAATTTTTTCCGTATGGTCCTTGTCTACATACGTACCAAGTAGAATTATTATACCATTATCCTTGTAGGCAATGTGTCTATATATGTGCAAAACCACGCCCCCTCACATGTTCATAAGTCAATAGCATCCATGTTTTTTGACATATGGTGTGGCTGATATAACTTTTGAAAACCATGGTTCCTAGATGCCAAATATCAAAGTACATGAAGATCGGACATTGGGTGCCAGAGGAGTTAATTTTTTTGTTTTTAAAAAAATCCAAAATGGCGGAAAATCCATCATGGCGGACTTTATGGGTCCCAATGGCAAAACTGTTCATCATGAGGAGATACACCTATTTACCAGTTTTCAAGACTCTAGGTCACAAGGGGTGGGCATGGTGAGCTTGCAAAAAGTTCAACTTTGGAGTCTTGTGACAGCACCACCATGAGGCCGACATTCATGCCACTGCACCAGAAGTTGCGGCCCTTGGCCCTTTACTACCATAAAAATTTGGGCCCCTTTAAGCCATTTAATCTCACGGGAATTTGCAAAAAACACCCTTTTTTGCCGGAAGAATAATAATAATTAAAGCTGCAAGAAGCATTTTGTGGGTTTCAGCATTGAAGCTACTACTAGCCAGATTGCACATTTCTTTCAACTCTCCATAGTTGCAAGCAATACGACATTTATGGCTTTTCCTTTCCTATACTGCCCCCATGTGGCCAACTTGAAACATCATTCACACAAAGTAAAATCACAACCCTGATCATGTGTACCGAATATAATCTCACCTAGCGAAAAAGACCAATAGATATTGTGTTATAGCTATTATACCACCACTGTTTGACCAAACTGAATGTACTTGCATGTCCTGAAAACTATTGCAATGTAACATTTACCTCCAATGGTATTATAATACATTTATAATTACAATTCTTCCCCAGCACAGAGCATATTAATTAATTCAACTATCAGCTTGTTGTAAGATAATGATGTGGTCAGAAGAGATAGTCATTATCATTTACAAAAGGTATGTTTAATTCAGTATGTGTATTAACACCAATGATTAAGCAAACTATTTCTCTTAGAATTGTCTAATTTTGATGATCAAAAGACTATTGCAGGTGGCAACAATAATACCAAAGCCTTTCCAGGTTTTTATTTTTTTGGGAAAATACCCTACCTATTCTTAGGGCATGGGCATATAGCCTACGAACCCATGTGTTATTGTTGAATTACAACTCAGATTTCATATTAATTTAACTGCCATATCTACAATTTAATGGTACAATTGATAAGTTTAACGCTCAGTTAGAAGTGGAACTGTAGAAACAAATGAAAACAGAGAAATTACTTAACTACTGAGAATGGATTATCTACTGAGGCTTGAACACATAACACTCTCTCTATCAGAGGCACATTTTTAATAGTTAAAGCATTTGTTAAAATGTTCATGTCACCAGAATGATTTAGGTGAACTAACGCTAGCATAGACTGAGGCACTTCTAGCAATTATTTTTAAAGAAATATTCATGGCAACGTTGCATTTCACTAAACATTTGTTCATATCAGCAAGTCGTTGTACTAATGAAAACACAGAATAAACTTAGCTACATGAGCATACATCAGCCACTGAGGCTTGAAAGCATGACACCATCTCCACAAGGTCAAGTTATTATTAGCTAAAGCGTATGTCATAATGTTCATGTCAACAGAATGATTTTAGATGGACTAACGTTAGCTTAAACTGAGGTTAGTTAAACATATTTCCGTTAGCTAAGGTTACTAGCTAGCCAATGCAGTTAGCAATTATTGCTAACGTTAGTGTCGTTAGCTATTTTAAATTGGCTCTGCTGGCTAGTTTTTTAATAAAATAATCATGGCAACATTGTATTCCACTAAATATTTGCCTATAGTACCAATTCATTGCACAAATGAAAACAGTGGATTAACATAGTTACTGAGCATTGATTATCTACTGAGGCAGGAATACATGACATATCTAAAAGGCAAATTATTAATAGCTAAATTGTTTGTTATAATGTTCATGTCATCACAATAATTTTAGATGGAGTAACTAGCTAGCTTATTTAAATACAATGTAAAAATAACAAAAATATAGAACATGTCAATTTACTTGAACTTGAACAACTAGCAAAAATAGAACACTTACAACAATAATAATGTAAAAAAAATTGGTGGCAACTATGTGCAGTCATTATTTTAATATAACTATTTACACCTTGGCATTTATTTGGCAAGGCTGCAGATCCATTGCCATAAACTTTGCTATTGCATTTGTTATTTCTTTGGCACGAGTTGTGTTTATTAGTAGTTTGGCTTTAAATGTACCTGGGATATTAGGTTGAGTGAGTGTTTTCTTTCCACTTAAATCAATATTTTTATGATGCTCACTCTCAATTAACCATTATCTAAAACTGTTCATTAATCACCTACCAGACTCCTAATAAAAACCACTAGCTACTAACTAATGAGGCAATATGAATTCCATGTACAGTATAGTGTGTTGCATTTGTGGTTAAAGAGGAAGCAGAAAATATAGTTTTGCTGGATGTAGCAAAGGGCCCCATGATTTCACATTATACTTGTAATTTTACAAAGTCTCCTGAGTATTTCGTACAATAAATTCACTACGGTACTGAAGAGTTTTTCTGCAAAAAATATCCTTTGTACATTACAGTGGGGAGATGGAAAATATAGTGTGGTTGGATGTATTACTCAATCCCTCTCCAAATCTAATGAGCACAAGCAAATTAACAACACTAACATCAAAATAGGATTTCTTCATATTAGATAATGTTCTCTACATTAACTTAAGCTCTAACCATTTCTCAGAGTGCTCCACTTTGTAATATTCTCAAACTTATGTAAAGTATTATTGAAATAGTAATTTTGTTTCGTTTATAATTTCCCCCACATACTTTTCCCTTTGAAAATGTAGCCTACACAATCCAAACAATAGACACACTGCAGACCTTTATTTTGAAGGCAACATATGAAAATCGGAAGTCTTATTGTTGCTGCCAAATGTATATAACGTTTCACTGCAGACTTTTATTTTGAAGTTAAAATACAAAAACGCATGTCTTATAGTTGCTAAGTTAAATAAAAAATAGGCCTGCAATATAGAGTAGTATAGTTGTTTTTAACTGTTTTGTGAGTGCAATTTGTTTAATGCCAAATCATTTACACAAACCGTACACGATCAGTTGCATGGATATGGTGGTAATCGCTGGCCACAATGACGTGCGGTTACTTAATCACAGAATCACGAACTCCTTTTAAATTTCACAGTTCGAAATCTAACTTACACATTTTCAAACTAGAATCAAAATAAGTACACCACTATATCCTATATTAGCATGCCAGTGTATTTTCTAAGTCCATATATCGTAGATTAAATGACAAAGTATTCATCCCCTCTTGAAAGTCATTAGCCCCTGACCAACGTCTGTACATCTAAATGGCAGCTACATTTATCTACTACCTTCCTGGTTAAAACAAAATATTACCTGGTTACAGTCCTAACCTGCTTACCTTTAAAGTAGGTCAGTAACCAAAACTAACGTGTTGGATGGGCATTTGATTTCCGAAGTGGGGCACTTTATCCTACTTACCAATAACGATTAGTAACTGTATGGCTGCCTAATGCTATGGGCTATTAGGCTATTATCATTCGACGTAACCATCCCACATTCACAGTGACAGTGGAATAATTACAGAACATGGTGAATGAAACCATCAAGGATGTACAGTACCATTATGCAGTATGACAGGACGCAGCAACACAAATATACATCGCAAAGCCCAATTTAATGACATTACAGGTACCAAAGTAACAAGAACGTACACACAAAAACGATGTTAGCCAGGTGTACTTTTCATACTCGATCAATTGAAAGTGCCACACAAATCAATTACCTGTCTGGGACAGAGCTGCTAGGTTTGGGGTTGGATCCTCGCAATTTCCATGTTTTCTCAAAATAGGCTTTGCCCGTAAATCCGCCACCAAATCCATTTCTTCTCCTCCACTGTGCGTTAAGAAACAACAGGGCGCAGTACAAATCTAAACAAAAAATCTAACGGAAAGCACTACATCTAAAAAATCTCAACCTCTCAAAAGAAAGTTAAAATAAATCTTAGATGTTCCTACATTACGTCTAACTAGTTCTACATCAGTTAGGTAGCTGCCTCTCCGATCACACCACCTGAAAAATGCACACGTAGGCAACTAGGCAAGCTAGAAAGCTGCTACGTGCCAAAGAACAGGCTCATTATGGTGAACTCTAAATCGGATTGCTTGAAGAATATGACAAACAACAAACTCCTCCCCATTTGCTTCAACAGAAGATGGGATTCACTCAAAATTCTATAGGCCTCAGGATAGATTTTCACCCGGAGACAGCACGTGGAAAATCTGATTGGATAAAAGCTCTGATTTATATGAGCTGCACTGGAAAAAGCACAACCGACGGAGAGAAAAGCAATTAAACTATGTCAGTAAACTGATGAGAACGAACTTTGTAAAATACATCTAGCGTTAATGAGAATATATATTACATTTTAAAAATATAATTTTCAAATTCTGACATCACCAGGGCAGCAAAAAAGGCCTCTGGCCAGCAGCAGTTTCGAAAAATATCTTCTTGTATACCAAATAATAACTTTATCAAGTCGTCAATGTTTTGTAATTATTAGTGACATAAAATGTCAAATAGCGTGTCATTAATTACCATTTCTGAAATTTCCGACGCAGTTAAAAAATACAACCCCATTCCCAGTTGTCGTCTACCTTACTATTTTGTTCAATTGCATTATATTTCGTTTTAATTGATGTTGCAAATGACAGACTAGAGCATTTTACCTACCTTACTTGCCTTCCGGTAAAGAAAAAAGACTGATCAAGTTAACATTACATGATGCCTGGTCTGTCGCACATGTGGTATTTCACGATTTGCAACTTGTCTGCTAAAGATTGTTCATCAAACAAAGTCAGATACAGGTGACAAGATGAGTGACCCAGAGACAGGAAGGTAATCAAGATTTGAACTTCCGGTCAGATTGGTGAATTGTCCTGTTGAACCATCTTTGATTGCACAGACATTTGGTCCCAGAATTCAGT
Organism: Esox masquinongy; assembly: GCA_016801175.1. Lineage (NCBI taxonomy): Eukaryota > Metazoa > Chordata > Actinopteri > Esociformes > Esocidae > Esox > Esox masquinongy. The sequence continues at coordinate 110,320 of JACXGI010000643.1, forward strand.
GGAATGAAAATAAAAATGGCTGCACACGTGAACTGTAATTAGCCAAATGTAAGCTCAACATAACCTTCATAAAGGTGTTTTTCACTGTTTGTCCATTACTAAATATGCAAGAATTGGAATTAATTATTTTTCACCATCTTTAGTGAAATAGTGAATAATCACGTAAATAAAGGCATTATTAACACAAACCATTGTCTGCTGGTAAGCACATGTTTTATTGATAAAAGTGGAGTGATCATCAGGAAAATAACACATCTTAGAAGGTTGCTCAATAAATATTCAGTATACTCTAACAGTACTACTGCCCTAAATAGTTTCAATATAATTTTAACCAGTTGAAATCAGAATACTGCTCCATATCTAATAAGCAACATGGTGTTTATGGGCTGCTGTGGTGGCAATTTTTGTTGTCATAATATACAATTCTGGAACTGTCAGTGCATACTGAAATAATATGCATTAAGAAATCACGCTGAGGGGCCTTTAGTGATATTTTAAAATGTACTTGTGAAAAGGTTTAAATATGCCATTTGATGCTATAGAGGTTTGAAGCATTTTTCATAAATTCAGAATTGCTGAAAAACCATTACACCCGACATAATGGGTCCCAATTGCAAATATGTTCCTTTGGAGGAGATGGACTTATATACCTCTTTTCAAGATTTTATTTTAAACATGAGCGTGGTGAGCTTGCAAATGTGGGGAACCTCAATAGCGCCACCGTGTGGTTGATAAAAAAATCTTTGCAGTCATTATTGTCGTATCATCCTTGTTAACATATGCACCAAGCAGAATTATTATCCCATTATCCTTGTAGGAGATGTCTATATATGTGCAAAACCACGCATCCTGCACATGTTCATCTGTCAATGTCGGCCATGTTTTTTAAGATACTGGCCTGTTTGACATAACTTTTGAAGACCATCGTCCATAGATGCCAAATATGAATGTAAATGAAGATCGGTCCTCAGGTGTCAGAGGAGATGATTTGAAAGTGTTTTTCACAAATTCAAAATGGTCGCCAAACCCTTAAAGCGAAGTTAATGAGTCCCTATGGAAAATATGTTCCTTATGAGGAGGTAGACTTATCTACCTCTTTTCAAGGCAGTATCTCAAACGGGGTGAGTATGGTGACCTTGGAAATGTAGGGAAACTCAATAGCGCCACTGTGTGGTTGATAAAAAAATCCTTGTAGTCATTTTTTCCGTATGGTCCTTGTCAACATACTTACCACGTAGAATTATTATACCATTGTCCTTGTAGGAGATGTGTCTATATATGTGCAAAACCACGCCCCCTCACATGTTCATTGTTAAATGGCATCCATGTTTTTTGACATACTGGCCTGGCTGATATAACTTTTAAAGACCATGGTTCCTAGATGCCAAATATCAATTTGCGTGAAGATCGGACGTTTGGTACCAGACGAGTACATTTTTTAGTATTTTTCAAAAAATCCAAAATGGCGGAAAGTCCATCATGGCGGACTTTATGGGTCCCAATGGCAAAAAATTTCATCATGAGGAGCTACACCTATGTACCAATTTTCAAGACTATACGTCACAATGGGTGGGCGTGGTGAGCTTGCAAAAAGTGCGACTTTGGAGGGTTGTGACAGCGCCACCATGAGGGAGACATGCATGCTACTGCACCAGAAGTTGCGGCCCTAGGCCCTTTACTACTATAAAAATTTGGGCACCTTTAAGCCATTTTATCTCACAGGAATTTGCAAAAAACACTCTTATTAGCTGGAATAATAATAATAATAATAATAATGAACCGGAACAAACACAAGAGGGTTTCACCAGTAAAATGTTGAAACCCTAATAATAATAATGAAGCGGAACAAACACAATAGGGTTTCACCAGTGAACTGCTGAAACCCTAATTAAAGCTGCAAGCAGCATTTAGTGGGTTTCAGGCATTAAGCTATTAGTTGCCAGATTGCAGTTTTTCCAAAAGGACACAAATCCAACTCATGTCCATAGCTGTAAACAATATTACATGTATGGTTTTTCCTTTTCACTAGTATACCCATGTTTCCAAATGGAAACATATTTCATATAAACTAAACTAACAACCCTGATCATGTGTACCAAATGTAATCACACTTAACATCAGTCAATTGATGCAATAGAAGTAGTGTTTGAAGCATTTTTCACAAATTCAGAATTGCTGAAAAAACATAACGCCCGATTTAATGGGTCCCAATTGCAAATGTGTTCCTTATGAGGAGATGGATTTATCTACCTCTTTTCAAGGCTGTATCTCAAACGGGGTGAGCATGGTGACCTTGCTAATGTGAAAAACCTCAGTAGCGCCACCATGTGGTTGACAAAAAAAACCCTACAGTCATTTTTTCCGTATGGTCCTTGTCAACATATGTACCAATTAGAATTATTATATCATTATCCTTATAAGAGATGTGTCTATATGTGCAAAACCACGCCCCTGCACATGTTCATCTGTCAATGGTGGCCATGTTTTTCAACATACTGGCCTGATTGATATAACATTTGAAGAACATCGTCCATAGATGCCAAATATCAAAGTGCCTGATCATGTGTACCAAATGTTCTTTTTCACTCAGTGAGATTACAACAGATATTGAGTTATGGCTATTATGCCGCCACTGTTTGGCCAAACTGAATTTAACGGCATGTTACATTGCAATAGTTTTCAGGACATTTACCTCAAGTGGTATTATAATACAATTTTCTGCATCAGATAAATATAGATACTTCAAATGTCTGACACTATCAGAGCAGTACAACACCTAACAATGCACTAAACAATGTAACTAGGAAATTGTTTGAAATTTTCAGAATGTAATAAATGTAGCCTAATTGTATGATAAATATAACTGAATGGAAGTGTGTCAGTCTTCCCCAGTGCAGAGCTTATTAATGATTTCAATTTTTGCTTGTTGTAATATAATGATGGGGTCAGAACAGATTATCATTTTCAAAGGTATTTTTACTTAAGTATGCATATTAATATCAATGATTGAGCGAACTATTTATCTTAGAATTGTTTTATGTTGGTGATAAAAAAAAAACTATTACAGGTGGCAACAATAAAACCAATACCTTTCCAGATTTTAATTAATTTGGAAAATACCCTGCCTATTCTTATTATAAAAATATGTATACTTTTATAATAAGGCATGAGCATGAAGCCTGTGCACCCAAGTGTTGTTGTTAAATTACGACACAGATTTCATTTTAATTTAACTGCCATGTCTACAGTTAAAAAGGTGCAATTGATAAGCACTCAGAAGTGGAAATGTAGAAACAAATAAAACCAGAAATTATTTAACTACTGAGGATGGATTATGTACTGAGGGTTGAACACATAACACCCTCTCTACCAAAAGCACATTTTTAATAGTTAAAGCATTGGTTATAATGTTCATGTCACCAAAATGATTTAAGGTGAACTGATGCTAGCTCAGACTGAGGCTCATCTAGCAATTATTTTTGACAAAATAATCATGGCAATGTTGCATTCCACTAAATATTTGCTTATATTAGCAAGTCATTGTACAACTGAAAACCGAGAATTAACTTAGCTACATGAGCATAGATTAGCTACTGAAGTTTGAAAGCATGACACCATCTCTAAATGGTCAAATTATTATTAGCTAAACCGTATGTTATAATGTTCATGTCACCGAAATGATTTTAGATGGACTAATGTTAGCTTAAACTGAGGTTAGTTAAATATATTTCCGTTAGCTAATGTTACTAGCTAGCTAAAGTCGATAGCATTTATCGTTAACGTTAGCCATTTTTTTGACTCTGCTAGGTAGTTTTTTTAAATGAAATAATCATGGCAACATTGCATTCCACTAAATATTTGCGTATAGTAGCAAGTCATTGCACAAATGAAAACAGTGGATTAATTAGGTACTGAGCATAGATTAGCTACTGAGGCTGGAATTCATAACACCATATCTAAACTGCAAATTAAAAGTAGCTAAACTGTCAGTTATAATGTTCATGTCATCAGAATCATTTTAGATGGAGTAACTAGCCAGACTCCTAAAAAAAGCCACTAGCTGCTAATTAATGTGGCAATTTGAATTCCATGTACAGTATAGTGTGTGGCATTGGGGGTTAAAGACAGACAACAATATATTGTTTTGCTGGATGTTGCACAGTGTCCCATGACTGCAAATTATATTTGTAATTTTACAAACTCTCCTGAGTATTTTGTACAATACATTCACAGGGGTACTGAAGAGTGTTTCGGCAAAAAGTATCCCATGTACCAGTGGGGGGATGGAAAATAAGGCCTTTACACACTGCACTGTTCCAGGCTTAGACTGGCCCAGGGTTAGCTTAGCCTGTGTTCACACAAGAGTTTGTTAACCCTGGGCTAAGGCTTAAACCTAGGCTAAGGATTCACTTCTGTTCCTAAGCCCTGTAAAATACCATTTTACATTCTATGATAAGCTGCAAATGTTACGTTCTCTCTGGCATGCGAATAATGTTACAGTAGCCTACATCACTGACACATGATCAATGATACGCTACCACGATTCAATGAACGACTTCATGACATCGACTGATCAAGATGCCCACCCTTTCGGTATTTGCTTGAACAACTTAGTTAAAACTATGCAAAGAAAGAGAAAAAAGTTAGTCAACCTTAATTCTTTCGATATATTTGCTGGACTTACATCCAAAGCAAGCTGCAATAACTATGTCGCTAAGATTTAGCAGGCATAATGAAACGACAGAACTTTGCAGAGTGAAAGGACCAAAACAGACGGAGCTGTTGGTAACAGTGCACGTCACAAACGTATGTAAATTAAGTGAAAGGGCAGGTTTTGTGATTGGACAATAAATGTTCTATGGTTTTGTTCTTGACCCCGTTTCACACTGGTTATTTTGGCACCGTTTTTCTGTGGCTAACCTTGAAAAGTCGGTGCTAACCCTGCTCCAGAGCATGGCCAGCTATCCCTAGGCTAAGGGTGGTGCTTTCCCACTTCAAAATATGCAAGTGGGGAAATCCTCCCCTCTTGAAAGTCATTAGCCCCTGGACAACTTTTGTACATGGCAGCTACATTTATCTACTACCTTGCTGGTTAAAATGAACTATTAGCTGGTTACAGTCCTACCCTGTTTACCTGTCAAGTAGAAACAGGTCAGTAACCAACACAAACGTGTTGGACGGGCATTTGATTTCCAAAAATTGATTTTCATCCTACTTACCAATAACGATTAGTAACTTCAGCACCAGAGGCGTCGCTAGGATCACAATACATCCGGGGCTTAACCCACCCTCCCGCCCCGCCCGGGACAGAAAGTACAGGGTTTTGAATGTACATGCGGAAAATATCCATGTACACGCTAGCGGCCTACAAGTCTACATTGTCATAATGCACAATCGGAATTTTAGATGAAAAGATCTGCTAGATATGAATAGATTGGCTATTTTTTTATAATTATTATTTTTGGTCCGTTTGAGATCCGGGGCTATAGCCCCGGACGCCCAGGGCTAACAACGCCACTGTTCAGCACAATGGACGCAAAGCTAATAATTCTAGCATGTAGCTAATTGTCATTCGACGTAACCATCCCATATTCACAGTGACAGTGGAATAAAGCGATTTAACAAGAGGCTTACAACACTAGCAATTAAAGAAACATGAATACATGGAGAATGAAACCATCAAGGATGTACAGTACCATTATGCAGTATGACAGGATGCAGCAACACAAATAGACATCGCAAAGCCCAAATCAATGAGATTACAGGTACCAAAGAAATAAGAACATACTCACAACAACAATGTTCCTTCGACACTGTAAGCCAGGTGTACTTGTACGTAGTTGATCAGTTGAAAGTGGAACACAAATCCTTTCCCTGACTGGGACAGGGCTGCGAGGGGGATGGGGGGGTGTTGGTTCCTCGCAATTTCCATGCTTTGCCAGTAAATCCGCCAACAAATGCATTTCTTCTCCTCCATTGTGTGTTAAAAAGACAACAGGGCTCAGTACAAATCTAAACAAAAAATCTAACGGAAAGCACTACATCTAACAATCTAAATCACACTAAAGAAAGTTAAAATAAATCTTAGATGTTCCTACACTACTTTTATCTCAGTAAGGTAACTGGCTCTCCGATCACACCACCTGAAAAATGCACAGGTAGGCAAGCTAGAAGGCAGCTACGTGCCAAAGGACAGGCTCATTATGGGGAACTCGAAATCTGATTGGTTGAAGAATATGACAATCAACAACCTCCTCATTTGCTTCAACAGAAGATGGGATTAACTCAAAATTCTATAGGTCTCAGGATAGATTTTCACCTGGAGACAGCACGTGGAAAATTTGATTGGATAAAAGCTCTGATTTATCTGAGCTGCACTGGAAACAGCACAACCGAGGGAGAGAAAAGCAATGAAACTACGCCAGCTGCCTCTAAATCTAGCGTTAATGAAAAAATATATTAAATTATAAAAATATGAGTTTCTGATTCTGATATCACTAGCCCAGCAAAAAAGGCCTCTGGTCAGCAGCAGTTTAGAAAAATATCTTCCTGTATACCAAATAATAACTTTATCAAGTCGTCAATGTTTTGTACCATTTCTGAAATTTCCGACATAGTTTAAAAAATACAACCCCATTCCAAATTATCGTCTACCTTACTATTTTGTTCAATTGCATTATATTTTAATTGATGTTGCAAATGACAGACTAGAGCGTTTTATCTAACTTACTTGCCGTCCGGTAAAGAAAAAAGACTGATCAACTTAACATTACATGATGTCTGGTCTGCCGCACATGTGGAATTTCACGATTTGTAACTTGTCTGCTAAAGAGTGTTTATCAAACAAAATCAGATACAGGTGACAAGATGAGTGACTCAGAGACAGGAAGGTAATCAAGATTTGAACTTCCGGTCAGATTGGAGAATCGTCTTGTTCAACCATCTTTGATCGCAGAGACATTTGGTCCCAGAATTCAGTGGAATGAAAACAAAAATGGCTGTGCACGTAAACAGTAATTAGCCAAACGTAAGCTCAACATAACCTTCATAAAGGTGTTTTTCACTGATCGTATTTGTCCGTTACTAAATATGTAAGTATCGGAATTCATTCTTTTTCACCATCTTTAGTGAAATAGTGAATAATCACGTAAATAAAGGCATTATTAACACTCAAACCATTGTCTGCTGGTTCGCATATGTTTTATTGATAAGACAATTGGAGTGATCCTCAGGAAAATAACACATCTTAGAAGCTTGCTCAATAAATATTCAGTATACTCTTTAACAGTACTACTGTCCTGAATAGTTTCACATATGAACACAGTAGTACCAAATGTGGCATGGATTATTTCTTCAAACTGTCCATCATGGTGGACCTTAAAGGCTTCCAATGGCAAACATGTTATTTGTGAGATTACCTTACATACCTCTTTTCAGACTTTTCCTCACACAGTGAGCAATGTGAGTTTGCAAATCTGGCCAACTGAATAGCGCCACCTTGTGGTTGATTGGAAATTGCTTGGTCCCATTTGGTCCTTTCATAATTGTGAACAAGCCTACCAAGTTGGATTATGATATTCTTTTTGGGGTACGAGTTGTGCGCTAATATGTGCAATACAACGCCCTGCACATGTTCGTTGGTCAACAGCGGCGAGGTTCTTTCACAAACAGATTTCATTCATATAGACGTAAAGATCTTCATAGGTACAGGCAAAATATGAAGTGACATTAAGATCGGTCATTTGGGGCTAGAGGAATTAAGTTTGAGTGCTTTTACATATTCAAAATGATGGAGTTAATGGGTTCCAATGGCAAATACGTTCTATGTAAGGAGATGGAGTTCACAACCTCTTTTCAGGGCTCTAACTCAAGCGGGGTGAGCGTCGTAAGGTTGCATATGTCAAAAAAATCAATAGTGCCACCTTGTGGCACAACAATTAGACACATTGACGATTAGACGAGAATTAGATACATTGTCTTCTAAAGATTGTGAAGTAAAATAATCGTGTAGGAATTCTGTGCCTATATGCGCCAAACCACACATCTATACAAGTTCATAGGTCAATAGCGGCCATGTTTTTTGTCTTACTGACCTGGTATATATAAATTTTGAAGACCTTTGACCATAGATGCCATATATTAATTCAAGTGAATATCGGTCATTTGGTGCCATAGGAGTTGCGTTTTAAGTCTTTTTCACAAATTCAAAATGGCCGAAAAAACAACGGGAAAGTTAATGGATCCCAATTGCAAATATGTTCCATAAGAGGAGTGTGTTGAGCTAGCATATTTGGAAAACTTCAATAGCGCCACCGAGTGGTTGATTAAAAAATGTTGCAGTCATTTTTGTTCTATCATCTTTGTCAACATACGGGCAAAGTAGAATTATAATATAATTAACCTTGTAGTAGTTTTGTGCATAAATGTGCAAAACCCCGCCCCTGAACATGTTTATTGGTCAATAGGGGCCATGTATTTTTACCTACCTGCCTGGCTTAGATAGCGTTTGACAGCGTTTGTCCTTAGATGCCAAATACAAAAATACATGAATATCAGTCACTTGGTGCCATAGGAGTAGCGTTTTAAGTCTTTTCACAAAATCAAAATGGCCGAAAAACATAACAGAAACGTTAATGGATCCCAATTCCAAATATGTTCCATGAGAGGAGATGGACTCATCCATTTCTTTTCAAGGCTCTAACTGAAAAGAAGTGAGCGTGGTGAACTAGCATATGTGGAAAACATCAATAGCACCACCGTGTGGTTGATTAAAAAATGTTGCAGTCATTTTTGTTCTATCATCTTTGTCAACATACGGGCAAAGTAGAATTATAATATTATTATCCTTGTAGTAGTTGTGTGTATAAATGTGCAAAACCACACCCCTGCACATGTTTCTTGGTCAATAGCGGCCATGTTTTTTAACCTACTGGCCTGGCTTGTATCGTGTTTGATGGCCTTTGTCCATAGATGCCAAATATATATTTACATGAAGATTGGTCATTTGGTGCCATAGGAGTAGCGTTTTAAGTGTTTTTCACAAAATCCAAAATTGCGGAAAATCCATCATGGCAGACTTTATGGGTCCCATTGGCAAAAATGTTCCTAGTGAGGAGATAGACCTATGTACCAATTTTCAAGACTCTAGCTCACATGGGGTGGGCATTGTGAGCTTGCAAAAAGTGCAACTTTGGAGGCTTGTGGCAGCGCCACCATGAGGCCGATTTGCATGGCATTGCATCAGCAGTTGTGGGGCATGGATCTGTACTACCGTGCAAATGTGGGCCCTTTTGCGCCATTTTATCTCATGGGAATCTGCAAAAAACACCTTAAAAAGGCAAATAATAAAAATAATTAAAGCTGCAAGCAGCATTGAGCGGGTTTCAGCAAACAGCACTTGACATCCTTATTTCACCATTTGTGCTGAGAAATACATATGAACGCAGTAGTACCAAATGTGGCATGGATTATTTTTTCAAACTGTCCATAATGGTGAATTTTAAGGCTTCCAATGGCAAACATTTTATATGTGAGATTACCTTATATACCTCTTTTCAGACTTTTACTCACACTGTGAGCAATGTGAGCTTGCAAATCTGGCCAACTGAATAGCGCCACCTTGTGGTTCATTGGCAATTGCTTGATCCCATTTGGTCGTTTCATGATTGTAAACAAACTTACCAAGTTGGATTATAATATCCTTTTTGGGGTACGAGTTGTGTGCTAATATGTGCAATACTACGCCCTGCACATGTTCGTTGGTCAACAGCGGCGAGGTTCTTTCACAAATAGATTTAATTCATATAAATGTAAAGGTCTTCATAGGTACAGGCAAAATATGAAGTAACATTAAGCTCGGTCATTTGGGGCTAGAAGAATTAATTTTGAGCATTTTTACATATTCAAAATGATGGAGTTAATGGGTTCCAATGGCAAATACGTTCTATGTAAGGAGATGGAGTTCACAACCTCTTTTCAGGGCTCTAACTCAAGCGGGGTGAGCGTTGTAAGGTTGCATATGTCAAAAAAATCAATAGTGCCACCTTGTGGCACAACAATTAGACACATTGTCGATTAGACGAGAATTAGATACATTGTCTTCTAAAGATTGTGAAGTAAAAATAAAATCTGATTAAGCGTGTAGGAATTCTGTGCCTATATGCGCAAAACCACACATCTATACATCTATAAGTTCATAGGTCAATAGCGGCCATGTTTTTTGTCTTACTGACCTGGTATATATACATGTTGAAGACCTTTTACCATAGATGCCATATATTAATTCAAGTGAATATCGGTCATTTGGTGCCATAGGAGAAATGTTTTAAGGGATTTTCACAAATTCAAAATGGCCAAAAAACCATAAATTATTGGATCCCAATTGCAAATATGTTCCCTTTTTTGGCGATGGACTTAACTTCCTCTATTCAGGACTGTAACTCAAATGAGGTGAGCTGACAAATGTAAAAATCTCCAAATCGCCACCATGTGGTGGATTGAAAATTGCTTGCACTCATTTTTGTCGTCTCATGGTTGTCAACATATGCAACAATTAGAAATATAATACCATTATGCCTGTTGGAATGTTGTGCCTATATATGCAAAACCACGCCTATGCACAAGTTAATTGGTTAATAGCGGCCATGTTTTTTTGACAAACTGGTCTGCTTACTATAGATGTTAAAGACATTCGTCCATAGATGCCAAATACGAAATTACGTGAATATCGGTCATTTGGTGCCATGGGAGTAGCGTTTTAAGTCTTTTTCACAAATTCAAAATGGCCAAAAAATCATAACGGGAAAGTTAATGGATCCCAAAATCCATCATGGTGGACTTTATGGGTCCCATTGGCAAAAATGTTCCTAGTGAGGAGATAGACCTATGTACCAATTAGACCTATGTACCAATTTTCAAGACTCTAGCTCACATGGGGTGGGCATTGTGAGCTTGCAAATAGTGTACATTTGGAGGCTTGTGACAGCATCACCGTGAGACTGATTTTGCATGGAATTGCCTCAGAAGTTGTGGGCCATGGGTCTGTATTACCATGCAAATTTGGGCCCTTTTGCCCCATTTTATCTCACGGGAATCTGCAAAAAACACCCTAAAACGGCAGACAAAAATAATAATAATAAGAAGAACGCTAACAAAAACAATAGGGTTTCACCAGTGAACAGCTGAAACCCTAATAATAACAAGAACGCTAACAAAAACAATAGGGTTTCACCAGTGAACTGCTGAAACCCTAGAAACCTTAATAATAATGAACTGGAACAAACACAATAGGGTTTCACCAGTGAACTGCTGAAACCCTAATAATAATGAACCGGAACAAACACAATAGTGTTTCAACAGTGAACTGCTGAAACCCTAATAATGAACCGAAACAAACACAATAGGGTTTCACCAGTGAACTGCTGAAACCCTAATAATAATAATGAACCGGAAACAAACACAATACGATTTCACCAGTGAACTGCTGAAACCTTAATAATGAACTGGAACAAACACAATAAGGTTTCACCAGTGAACTGCTGAAACCCTAATAACGCTAACAAAAACAATAGGGTTTCACCAGTGAACTGCTGAAACCCTAATGAATCACACTAATGATCTCAATAATGCTGTATGATCCTTTGGTGAAGATTTACCAGTAACTATGTACATTTTAAGTGATTATGATTATACTTATAGCATTTTGAGTCTTTACGGGTATCTATAACCATGCATATATTTAATTATTAATGTATTACATTGCATCATGAGTACATGTATAATGCTGTATAATGCATTGTGCATGTGGGCATTAAGTAGTGTTACCAAATGTGTTTTTTAATGTATTGGGCAAAGATGGAGCGATCATTGAATGATTTTCAGCAGCATGGAGAAATTAAGATCTTTCACACGAAAAGGAGCGCTCAGTCAGTGATGAGTGGGAGTACAGACATTCTACCTTCTCTCATATACTCCGACCTTTGGTTCGGGCAGCACCAAGAAAGTAGCCAACTGGCTCAGAATAATGTGACTAGCAGTATCAGCCATATGCACACCCATCGGTACATAATGGACATGACAGACACTGACCAGATGCATTGTAAACCCATATTGTGCTGTCATTACTCAAAAGGTCTGGGGAAACTAATTTTCCTTAAAATATTTGACTACAGGTTAGTAACTTACAATTGCTTTGTCGTCATTACTCAAACAAAATTAGTCCAACAGGTTCCAGACTTGGGTTGTATTAGCTTAAAGAAATTACGTAATATACTAAACCACATATCCAATATAATATTCCAGGATGCATTTCCTTTTAAAGTGAACTTGAGTGTTCCCACCAATGACTGTATTTGTTCATTAAAGAGACAATTATTGAACTCATTTTTAATTTGCCCTTTGTCCTTCATGTGAGTTCCTAGACAAATGTTATAAATTCTGAACTCTTAATACATTTGATATTTATTTTGGCCTTTTTTGAAGTCTTGTTTTGCATAGTAAAGTGGCCAGAAGGTTATGGTTGAAAAATTCTTATACTTTTCGTAAAATTTTCTGATATCCCTCAAAAAAATCATAGCATCTACTCAGATTTATGGAAAACAGGGAACTTTACCAGGATTGCGCAACCATACCTGGAACGCTATTCACGGATTTGAGTGTCATAAACAACCTCTTGTTAAAATTTCATCTGCTAAAATGGAAATGTTAATATATTAGCCAATATAATTTATTAAACACTGGGAGGCAAGCAAACAAGGCAAAAGTTAGCTTTCCGCTTACAGCATTCTGGGCCTTCTAAAAGATATAACACATAATTTACGTCCAAAACAGTCCCACTCATTGCAAGTGAAACTGTGATTGGTTGATTCTACTTTTATTCTGAAATGCTGTTTCATATACAGCCCCGGAAAAAATTAAGAGACCACTGCACCTTTTTCTTTCCTTTCCAAAAAAGTTGAAAAGGAAACCTTTGAGTGAAGAACAGAAGTATTCAATTTGCAGTGGTCTCTTAATTTTAACCCTTCTGTTCCTCACTCAAAACCTTCCTTTTCAACTTTTTTGGAAAGAAAAGAAAAAGGTGCAGTGGTCTCTTAATTTTTTCCGGAGCTGTATATACAGGTGCTGGTCATATAATTAGAATATCATCAAAAAGTTGATTTATTTCAGTAATTCCATTCAAAAAGTGAAACTTGTATGATGTATACATTCATTACACACAGACTGATATATTTCAAGTGTTTATTTCTTTTAATTTTGATGATTATAATTGACAACTAATGAAAACCCCAAATTCAGTATCTCAGAAAATTAGAATATTGTGAAAAGGTTCAATATTGAAGACACCTGGTGCCACACTCTAATCAGCTAATTAACTCAAAACACCTGCAAAGGGCTTTAAATGGTCTCTCAGTCTAGTTCTGTAGGCTACACAATCATGGGGAAGACTGCTGACTTGACAGCTGTCCAAAAGACGACCATTGACACCTTGCACAAGGAGGGCAAGACACAAAAGGTCATTGCTAAAGAGGCTGGCGGTTCACAGAGCTCTGTGTCCAAGCACATTAATAGAGAGGCGAAGGGAAGGAAAAGAT
>JACXGI010000644.1:0-15399 GCA_016801175.1 Esox masquinongy
ATGTTTGAGTCTGATTTTCTGTAACTCATAACAAGAAGAGGTTGGATCAACCAAATAATTCACTATAACTTCAGCTCAAAAACCAGAGGGTCAGCAACCCAATGGGAAAATGCTCACAGGTTATCCTAGTTAGTCTTTATTGTCCCAATTACGATGATTTTGGGGACTTTATTGAATCAGTAACTTACCTTAATGCTCATTAATTAATATTGGCTCATGATTTTAACTGTGTATTGCATCCATTTCTAGACCATTAAATGCTGAAACCTACAAGTATAATTCTAAAGTAAATAATTAAGTTATTTCTTGAATACTGCAATCTGTCCGACCTGTGGAGGATATAAATATATGAATATAAAATATTATGTCTTTATCTCGGACCACAGGGGTTACTCCCAGTGGACACAGGGGCATGAGCTCCCTTTGATTCACCCTGTTTAACATTTTTAAATTAATTACTAAACTTCATATTTAAGCCAATGTTTTATCATATATCACTGACAGGACTAGCCCTTTGCCTTACATATCCTCTGGTACCCCCAGCCCAGCAAACTACACGAACCCTATGTATTCTTGAAATCAAATATCTCAGAACTGCCTCTAAGAGCTTAAATAGAATCATTCTAACAGCATAACAATTTCCATAGTGATCATCATCACCTGCCTAAGTCTTACTAACAAACCTGCGGACAGACGGACGAAATCATTTTCTCAAGACCAAACGGGAAGGGGGTTATTCCCTGGATACAGACATTCAACACAGATAGCCATGAGCAACAATGGAGCTGTGTCTAGAATCAGATCGGTGATGTAATTTACATCATTGCAACTAACTGAAGGCATTAATGGATCTATAGGGATAATGACTGCTTTTCATCAAACATCAATTTGATTGCTTTTCCAAATATATATATATTTTTTTTTTACAGAAAAGTTCTCCCTCTTCATTAGACTACTGATGTGTTAAAGAAACCTTAGAAGGTAAAAGTTGTACTCTTTTCTGGTGATTAAACATGCTCTCAAAGAGATCAAGGAGGAGATCACACTGGCAATCTGGTCCAAAAAGCTCCTGGGCCTGATGGCTTTCCGATCAAACTTTAAGAAGCATATACCTCCAAATTATCTCATATCTTCCATTCATTGTAAAATGAAATCCTTTTTGAAGCTGCCCCAGGCACTAACCCAGACGACTTTCTGAAAAAGAAATACAAGAATCCCGTAGACTCTGGCCTGTACAGCCCTATAAGCCTTTTGTGTTGTGACTATAACATTCTCAGCAAGCTCATTTAGTTTTGTTTGGAGAATGTGATTCCTAATGTCATTAATATCAGATAATTAGAATCAAATCTCAGGATGGTAGTCTTTCTATAATACAAGCTGGATATTTAAAGCTCTTTATTTGTCCCATTCAATTTATAAGCCTGAGGTCATTATTGTTCCTGATGCAGAAAAGGCTTTGGACTATGTTGAGTATGTGTTTACAGTCCTAGAAATATTTGTGTTGGTTCGTTATTTATTTCCTGCATTAAGATCCTGTTGTAGGCCTAAATAACTTATTTTGGCACTAATGTACCCTCCATCTAGCATCATCTCCACAGTGGGGTCAGAAAGCCTGTTGATTATCGACTTCCCTATTTGAAATTACAACTGAGGCTCTTGCTATCACATTACCAGCGGATTCATTTATTTGGGGTTGTTCAGGCTAGATAATGACTCAAGTATTCCTTGTATGCACACAATATTAACTGTTACATCTCCAATGCTGTAGATTTTATACCCAATCGTTAAGATACATTACAAGCTTTTTGGAGGTTATTTGGATACAAATGTAACCTTGTTCCCAGCAATTGTTTTTGACCATTTAGCTTTCAGAGTGGAGTGTCAGGTCTTTACTTATTGAAGGATTACTGTTACATATTGTTTTAAGGGTCTGTTGAAGCTTCAAAACTATTCAAGAGACGGCAGAAACGGATTAAGCCTAGTCCTAGACAAAGAAATCAAACTCAATGGGGAATCTCTAACAATACTAATTGTGCCTAGTATTGGACTAAAAATCAAGCAGAAAAGATATTCTCAATTGAGTCTTGATTTCTTTGTGTAGGAGTAAACTTAATCCGTTTCCGCAAAACTAGCCTCTAGAGTGCACTAAACAGGGGGGTTGACCAACAAGGTGGTGGTTGCTTCCTATCTCTTTGGCAGGTCACATGAATTCAATTAAAACTATTTTGCTCCTTAAGGTTTTGTGCTTACTCAACTGATTCACGTTCTTGCCAAAATGTATCTTACTTTTCATGAAAAACAATTTGCTAATGAGAAAGGTATATTTGGAGAGACCTAAACCAGCAGGCAGATTTTGGTCTCCCATGGACAATGGAACACAGTTCCTTACGACTGAGATTTACTTACATTTTATTGCATAATTAATATTTGTTTGGTTTTATTTTGAAAATTCTTGAGCATACCTATCATTTTGACAGCTTTCTTTTTAAGGAAAAATGTATTGCATGTTGAAAATAAACATTTTGTTTGAGCATTTGTATAACTATACTGGAACACTCAGCTGTAATTGTTCAAAGTGTTAAGACATGCTACGTTTGCATTTTTTAATGTGTTCCAGACACCATAGTAGTAAAAACAAATGTCACTATATCACTGAAATTTCTAGTTTTTTTTAACACAAAGACATAGTTATGTATGTCTTTGTGTTAAAACATACTTTTGTGTTTTGTATGTTAAAACATACTTTTGTGTTAAGACATACTTATGTAGGACAAACTGACTAATTATTGCTAAATGATCAATTTTATGACCATCTAGACACAGTTCCATATGTAAAATATTTTAACAATCTAAAATAATTAAATTTGTATAGCTTTTTGAAGCTAGTGAATGTGAGTGTGTAAATAAAGCACTAGCAAGAGGGAGAATAGGGGAGGGGGAAGTGTTGGCTTAAATGTTAACTTTTGTTGCTGCAATTCACCTAAATTCCACATGGAGAAGACATCGTGCACTTTGTTTGTTTATTTAATGAATATACAACTCCAATACATTCATTCATTACATCTCTGAGCCACAGGGCTCAAATATCATACCTGTACATCTGTTTGAATAGCTGTGCCGACTTGAGGGTTTCTGTGTGACAGTGTGTTGCTACCAGTAACTGAGACATGGTTTTCCAGACACGGTATATGTCTCACAAGCAGTTTCCTGAAATGATTCTGGAATTTTCTCCCCACAAAAGTGTAGAAGACCGGATTCATGCAAAAGTACACATATGTGATCATACGAGTAACATGTAGGTCATAATCATATTTTAAAGCTTTCTTACATTTAGCTTTATCTTCACCCATGTAAAGCATCAACACCACATTATAGGGAGTCCAACACAAAAAGAACAGCAGCACTATGACAAATATGAGTTTCACTGTCCTGTACTTCTTGGTCATTCGTGAGGAGATGACCGTCAAGGCAATTCTAAGGTAGCAGTAGAAGATTAAGATGAGAGGAAAAAGGAAAAAAACAAAAACCTGGAGATATGATGAAACCAGCTTTAAGATCTCAAAGCCAGATGCAACTTCATCACACATAAACCCCTTAACAAAATTATTTTTCTGGTCGTAGAGCAGAAATGGATTGATGCAGGCCAGGGAACTGATGCCCCACACAGCTGCTGAGGACCCTATAGCATAACTCCTCTTCCGAAGCCTAGTGGACGGCACAGCATATACCACAGCCAGGTACCGGTCAAAGCTCATGAGAGTCAGGAACAATATAGAGCTGTAGAAACCCAAGAAGTAGAAGCTTGCCGAGATCTTGCACCAGAACCGTCCAAAGACCCATTCAGACATATGGTGATACACGGCCCAGAAGGGCAGGCCAGACATAATGACCAGGTCCGAAATTACCAAGTTGAGAAGGAAGATGTTGCACACAGTGTTGAGTTTCTCATACTTGCACATGATGAAGAGGACCAAGCCATTGCCTACCAAGCTTAGGGTAAAGAGCAGCAGATAGTAGAAGGAGAGTCTGACCCCAAAGTTTTGGTCTGTCTCTCTGTCGCATTTATTATTGTTGAATTTTGTATCCATTTTCATCACTGGATGTGTTCAGTCAAAACCTATTAAAAAATACACAGCTGTTACAGAATTGTTTACATCTGCAGAAATTGAGAGAAGAAAAAAATGTTGCTGCCTTACTCACAAATGTCTGGCTGGCATGTATCCATGCTTCCTGCACGTAAAGAGAGAAGTTGCTCCGCCGTCAAGTGTGACTTATTCACTGGTAACTCGGAATAGGTTAAGAATTACACTGGGGAGGTGTGTGCATGTGTGTGTGTGTTGTCATCTGAACTTTTTTCTTTCTATTCAGATCTCATCTCTTCTTGTGTCAATCATTGCACAACGTCCTCTCTACACTGCGTGCACAATTTTTAGGCAAGTGAGTATTCCGTATTATTATTTCTATGCACATTTTCCAACTCCAAACCATATAAACTTGAATGCTCTTTGGATTGAATCATTTTCAGGTGATATGTATTTGTGTAATGAGGGAGGGTGTGGCAACAGTGAATAACACCTTATATCAAGGTGTGCATAATTATTTGGCAGCTTCATGACCTCAGGTAAAATGGGCCAAAAAAGAGATTTAACTGACACTGAAAAGTCAAAAATTGTAAAATGCCTTTCAGACGGATGCAACTCTCTTGAAATAGCTAAACTATTGAGGCGTGACCACCGGACATTCAAACATTTTGATGCGAATAGTCAACTGGGGTGCAAAAAAATGCGTGGGGAGGAAAAGACGCAAATTAACTGCAAAAGACTTGAGAAGAATTAAACGTGAAGCTACCAGGAACCCATTATCCTCCAGTGCCACCATGTTCCAGAACTGCAACCTACCTGGAGTGTCCAGAAGTACAAGGTGTCAAGTGCTCAGAGAAATGGCTAAGGTCAAGAAGGCTGAAAAAAGACCACCACTGAATAAGATTCACACGTTGAAGCATATAGATTGGGCAAAGAAATACCTGAAGACAGATTTTTCAAAGGTTTTATGGACAGATGAAATGAGAGTGACTCTTGATGGATCAGATGGATGCGCCTGTTGCCATCACTAATGGACACGGCACCACTTCGAGTCAGGCACCAGCAAGGTGGAGGAGGGGTACAGGTATGGGCTGCTATCATTAAGGATGAGGTAGTTGGACCTTTTCGGGTTGAAGATGGACTGAAACTCACCTCCAATACCTACTGCCAGTTTCTGGAAGATACTTTCTTCAAGCAGTGGTACAGGAAGAAGTCCTCAGCATTCAAGAAGGCCATGTTCTTTATGCTGGACAATGCTCCATTACATGCATCCAAGTACTCCACTGCGTGGCTAGCAAGCAAGGGCCTCAAAGATGCCCGAATAATGACCTGGCCCCCTTCCTTACCTGACTTAAATCCTATTGAGAACTTGTGGACCCTTCTCAAACATGAGATTTACAGTCAGGGAGGACAAATCACCTTTTTGAACAGCATTTGGGAGGCTGTGGTTGCTGCTTCAGTGAAAGTTGATCAAGAAACTGACAGACTGCATGGATGGAAGGCTCATGGCAGTTATTGAAAAGTAGGGTGGCTATATCGGTCACAGAATATTTTTGAAAGGCCAGAAAGGTTATTTTTTGTTATTTTTAATTTTCATTTTGTGTTACTTATTTGTTGCACTTACTCTAAAAACTGAGAATAAACAAGTGAGTTGGATAAATTATTTTTGTAATTTAGTTGCCTAATAATTCTGCACATTAATTGTTGCCTAATAATTGTGCACACTTATGCATTCCCCTGAGAAAGATCAAAACTCATGTTTCCTTTGTTAAACATTCAGGTTTGAGGTTCAATGATATTTTGGATTGACTGAGAGCATTGTGTTTGTTCAACAATAAAATAAATCTTGAGGAATACAATCACAAACAGGTAGTGAGACATGATATGCTGGCATGCTGCTAAGTAAAATAGCATGCAGGAAGTTAGTTAAACAGCTTTCATAAACCCAACATATGAGTTGTATGGTAAACCAATGACATGCCATTTCAGCCAAGGACCACATCTCTGTTGTCAGGGGAGGATTCTGCAAGAAATGGATCACTGGGGCATGCATTCTCAAGGCCAACCAGTGCTATGTGATGCAGCTGTTCATAAATGGTCTAGTGACAAACTGTTTAGTAGGTTTCATGGTGTTCATGATCACATAGTTTCCTTGAATATAATTTTGAAGAGCAGGGTTTTGGGGTGCTGGGGCTAAAAGCAGCTAATTGTCTAATCATTCAGTAACTCTTCAGTAGTCTGCCTACAGCTGAAAGAAATAAAACACTTTCAAAACGGTAAATGCTAAGGATTTCTGGACTGTGTATGTTACTTTAGTAGAAATTAATTGTAAATACTCCCAAAAGATAGGCTAGTAGCATGGGTAATTACTGTGTAAACTGATAGAACGCTTATAAATTCCCTCGTGGGAATTCCCACAATCGTGTGGAACAGAGGATTGTTGGTCAACATGTTCCAGGATTGCATTAGGGACTGATCGTTTTTTAGGACATGCAATATCCGGAGGATAAAACCCCCGAAAATATGAAAATGGTTGACCCTCCCCAAAGCAAAATATATTTTCACATCAACCTCCCCAAGCCTTCAGAAGAAAACATGACCCTCCCCATTCAAAATGTAGTTTAAAAAATAATCTACATTCCTTCCTATTGTATTAATATACAATAAAGTCAATGTCCCAATGTACAAGTTCTGCATGGAGTTGTGAATCTTCAGTTCCCTTGTCCTGTTCTTTGTCATCCTTTTCCACCATGCGAAGCAATATGCTTTTACTTTGACGCAGTGCCGTGGTGAAGAACATGATACCTGATAATCGTTTGTATATTAAAACAGGAATGCCATAATCGGTGTTCAGTATGCAATTCTGAAACCATTCCTTTCTACAAAGATTAGAAAAAGGAGGAAAACACCTCATAGGCATACTTATAGTCTAACCATCCACATGGACTGTTCTCTATATTCGGTAGCAGCAACTCCTCCAACATAGGATTCATTCCATTCAATTGTTACCCCAACAGAACATCTCCCTTCCACTCTGAAAGTCCATCGAATATTTTAAGACCATCCACCGCGAACAGTGACTGCACTGAAACTCTTCAATTCTTGAGTAGAGAACTTAGTTCACGATTGCGGTCCTTCCATAATTCTGCAATGCCATGAAGGTTGTTGTTTTATAGCTTTTTCCGACTGTATATTGCGCTATATCCACAATCTGGATACGCCAAGCACAAAGAGGGACTGAATAGCCAATAGAAAGGTGATATAGAAATAAGGTATGTTCTGCCAGTCAATATGTAAATACCAAAAAAACTGATAGTCTACTGAAATGTCATCGATTGTAAAATTAAATGATCCTCCCTTGGACTTAATAAAAAAACTGTAAACCCTTCCAAGACGGAACTTAAAAAAGCATATCCCTCCCCCATTTTCCATCGTGTCTCGTCATGTAAAATTCTGATCTCTCCCTTATTTCTTGTGGGACATTTGCCAGTTGCTGGTATCTGGGATGAGCCTGTTTAAAGCATATGTAGGTAAAATCCATGAAGGCCAATTCATAATTCTGTAAATTACTGTAAAAACCTTGGTGACCTGGTCAGCCAGTAGCCTATATGTTGCTTTGTGGCAACATTGTGGTAGAATGTACACGCCTGGCAGATTGAATGAGCAGAATTTGGGGGTCGATGTAGTAAGGTTTGCAGTGGTTGGAAATAGATTCAATTTTGGACAGGCATGGGTAACTGGCGGCCAGCGGGCCGCATGTGGCCCCCACCCCCTCCTTTTGCGGCCCTCGGATGAATTTAGAAAACAGTTTGACCTTAAATTTGTTGTAAAGTTAGCATTGGAACCAACAAAATCTATGCTGGAAACAAAATATGAAATAGACCTGAAATCATTTTTTGCATGTTTACATATATAACAGTAATTTCAGGGTCTATGAAAGCTGTTGTGATGTATTTCTAAGTGTAGCTGAGAGTGTGCTGATGTTTCAGCCATAAAACACTTGATGATACCTATTACAGAAATATCAAAGTAGTGAAAACATCCAAAAAACATATAGTGTTCAAAGGGTTCCCGCGTTTAATTACACGGCAGCGAACGTGCTGAATCCCGGGAGAGATGAGCAGAGCGGGAAAACGGCACGTTGTTCAATATTTTAAAATTGCCCAGATATACGTGAATTAGCATCAGACCTAGTTTACTTTTAATGTATTTGTTAATAAGTTAATCTGTGGCCCCCTGATGACTGCGGCCCCCTGATCTTATTCCAAATTTTCTGCAGCTCCCTGATGACCGGTACATAATATCTGTGGCCCCCACCCCCATCCAGGTTGCCCAACCCTGATTTAGGAGAATAAGATTAAGACAATATCGTGACTTCCTTGCACCAACCTTGATTGACGCAACTAATCAGTTAGGAATTTGAGGCAGGCTTCATGTTGCATAACAACACATCAGTAGTCAGTACACAGTAACCTACATTCATTTGTTTTGATAGGAGAGATAAAGCACTTGACTCAATTATATGTTTGAAATAAAAGGTGTGTGCATTTCGTGACAGTCCAGCACAATGTGGAAAATTTGTTATAGGTAGCCAGCGAACTACTCAAGCAATGTCAATTAAGGAGACAATCCACTTGTTTTCAATCCGATGGAAGCACCGCTGTCTCGTCCGCAGCCAGCTCTCCCAAATATTCTTCTGCCTTGCAGAATAAAGAAAAGAGCCAGAGGACATTATGGGCAGCCAAGAGACTCATAGTCCATAGTCCCAGAATCTGGCCATAACTTGACAACATTTTTTGCAGTCCTTTCGAGGTCAGTGATCTGCTGGCAATGTGATGCATATGCACTGGTGATGGCCCCTACTAGACCTTCTTGACCCTAGTTGACATATCACTGGTCATCCCAATGCAAATCAAAGTAATGAGTTCAAAATAAATAGAGCCAAAAAATTAATGTTAAAAAGATCTGAAAAATGGGTTTTAGGCCTGGAAGATCTCACCCCATTTCACAATATACTACACTGACCACAGACTTACAATGAGCCTTTTTAGTGAATCATAATGAATTCCTCCCATGGCTTCAGAAAGGTTATAGCGCCGTGATACCGTCAGCTGTCTAATAAGCAATTCTGTACTGAACGGGTAAGGACAGTTTAAATGCAGACTGCTCAACCGTTACCTGCTACTCAAAGATGCCCACCACAACTGTGGTGCCTTCAGACAAAATGTTCCAAAATGATATTATCAAGCTCATCTGTGTATGTCAAACATATCAAACAGTGGACAGACTGGGATCCTATCCTGTCTCATGTGGAAATATTTCTTATGCAGGGTTGGCCTCCTGTAATATATGATATTGGACAGAGAAGTTATGCACAAAACTGAGCTCAGTGTGAAGGATGGCTGCTAATTCTGAGGGTCCATAGTTTTTGCCCTGCCCACTAGCCATTTACAAGTATAGAGGTATAGACAAAGCCAATGAGGCTCAATTGGGTGCCTTACAAAATAAAAGTTTAGCTCGATCTTCTAGCTGGTGGCCTGACGGATCAGAGACTGAGAAGGAATTCAAATCCTGTTCTGCATCAGACCAACCACAAGCTGGTGCTGCCAGTGAAAAAATGTACTATAGCAGGAAAAAACATTGTCACGTGCTCAAAAAACTTGACAACCGTACGACAATCACTACCCATGCGATTTGCACAATGCAGACAGGATGGCGCCTGCTGAGCCTACCATATATTTGAAGACAGGTTCCTGCACGCTGTGCTCACTACATATCTGCAGACAGTGTCCTCCATCCTGGTTCGCCTAGTTGTTTGAATAGAGGATCCTGAATGTTTTTGCAAGCCAGTTTTGTCTTATTGTTTACATTGCACATTGTCTGCTGACCAGGACAACATCCACATTCTAAAACATTGCAAGTCGAAAATGAGCTCTGAATATTGGCACCCTGATGAAGATTTGCAGAAAATGCTTCATTAGACACACAATACAGGTAATGACCTATATTCATTTCAACGAATACACTTGCTCAGAGAAAATGTCCATCTTTACTCTTTACCAAGTCATTTTTTTCTCAAAAGGATAAATCTGCATGCAAGGTTTTTTTTTTGTTGCTTTGGTACTATTATCAGTAGTATGTTGTGGTTTTTCAAAACACTTAGTACAAAACTCCAAACTCATCACACTTGTAAAACATTAAATATTGCATTCAAAACAACTGATTTTGCTTTCATTTGGTTTGTAAACAACTTTCACCACAAAATCAGTGATTCAACCACTAAGATTTTTGTGAAATACAATCATTTGGCATGGCAAATCCAAACCTGAAATTTGTCACCAGTGATATCATGACCTGGTTTATTCATGTGTTGGAGGAGGGTGACATGCTCATGGGGATGGTGGTCATAGACCTTCCACCTCCATGATGAAAAGGAGATCATTGGGCCAGGTCTATGGTCGGAAATCGGGGATTGGCGCATAACCATTCCTGAATCAACTTGGAATGATGGAACCTAACATTATCCTACGCAATTTCATTGAGGAACTCAATGAGGTGTGCAGCCCTAGCATTGCAAGACACAAGGAAGGGGTAATATCCCATCTTTGGATATGGCTGCACACATGGATATGTTTCCACCATGTTGTCAAGACACTTGGGATAGTTGATCATTGGCCAATGATATTGTACCAACACTTTGTTGAGTTTTAGCCAAGTAGAAGCCTGCTTTATCAACAAACATGTACATGGGATTTTGAAAGACATTGCCAGTGCTGACATGGTTCATATGGTTGTATGGTTACCAGTTGTGGTTACTGTTATGGATGGCTATCATTTCCTGTATTTGACAGTATTGCATTGTACATAGGCAATGCTGTGGTCTTTTGTGGCTCACACCACCAACTCCAAGGTTGTGGGGTTTGAATATTAAGTCAATGACAGATGTGCTTACAGTTTGGAAAAAAATGCTTTTTGATGATTTGTTGTGGGGTTTTTTGTATTACGAGGAGTGAAATATTACCATATATTTGTGTGAATAGTACCAAAGCGATCAAAAAAAGGACATCACAGCCTTAAAATGATTTCTAAATAATCCCCAAGATTTTGGATATATTTGGATTAATTCAACAATGTATTAGTTATCCAAACCACTTGCACCCTCCAGAATTATTCACACCTTTGGTAAAGAAATAGACTATGAAGAAGTGTTTGTTGAATTGTTGTTTATTACAGTTGTTTACAATTGCTAACAAGTGTTTACCTATACTTAATATATATTTTCTAAAGTCTTAACACTGCAACACACCTACACATCACACAATTAGACAAATAGTTTTCTCAAAACCATATTTTGTTTATTACAGTTTTTCACAATTGCTAAGACACATTTCTTGAAACCTTCAACCCCTTTCTCAAAACTTTAAACACAAAACCAAACTACATTCATAAAACCCCTGACTTTTCTGTCAAAATCAAACACATGCCCCAAAACCATTTCATCTGTTCTCAAAATCAAACAATGCTTTCAGATCATACACACAGCCAGTCAATATATAAACTCTACAGAGCTTCCATTAGACAATACACAGAAAAATGGAGAACGCATTGTCCAGGGCAGGTAGTTGCAGATTTTTTAAAAATTGTAAACAATACATTTTACAATAAAAAAGTATTCACAATGTAGTTCATTGAATATATTGAATACTGTAAGTATGGCAAGTAATACAGTATTGAATGTCTGTATATTCAGCAGTGGCATAAACATACAGTAGTTCAAATGCAAAAGCCCAATGACCAAAGAAAACTCTAAAATGAAAAGCACATTACAATAAACTCGAATTGTTGTGCAACTGAAAAATCAAAGTCAATGAGAGATTAATTCTGCCTCAGCATCATGTCTGTGCCGAGTCTGGCCAGAGGACTCTTCCTCCCCTTCCTCCACCACCACCGTCCAACACATACGCTTCCTCCTTGTTCACCGCTTCTTACACATACTCTTCCTCCTTGTTCACCGCTTCTTACACATACTCTTCCTCCTTGTTCACCGCTTCTTACACATACTCTTCCTCCTTGTTCACCGCTTCTTACACATACTCTTCCTCCTTGTTCACCGCTTCTTACACATACTCTTCCTCCTTGTCCACCGCTTCTTACACATACTCTTCCTCCTTGTTCACCGCTTCTTACACATACTCTTCCTCCTTGTCCACCACCTCTGACACGTACTCTTCTCCGCTGCCTCAGACCTGTGCCACATGTGTACCCTGAACCCTGAGTTACAGTCATGTGAAAAAAGTAGGACACCCCATGACAACCGTTGTCTTTTTCAACATATTTAAACATATGGACATTTGATCTTCATTTTAACAATTTTGAAAGTTGGAGGTAGTGCAGCAAAAACAATTCAACTGAAGTAATGTCTTGTACAAATGCTTTGTAAAATGTAATTAATAGAAATGCAATTTTCTTGTGAAGACAAAGTTAGGAAACCCCAACATTTATTACTACTGAAAATGCCTAAAATTAGAATCAGGAGCACCACATCAGGTGCAAATGATTAGAACATTGTTGGAGAGGATTTTGTAGGAGGCTGTCTTATTTAAACCTCAGACATTTAGTTTGGTTTGCTCTTGATTGTTGAAGTGAGTGGTATCATCACAGCAAGATCAAAAGAGCTCTCTAAGGCCTTCAAAAAGAAGGATGTAGATGCGTATGAGTCTGGAAAGGGATTTTAAAAGATCTCCAAACAATTACAAATCAGCCATTCCACAGGCCAGAAAATAATTTACAAGTGGAAAACATTGTATCAGAGGGTGTTTGAGGAAAATGTGGACCATGCAACATGACAATGACCCAAAACATTCCAGTAAATCAACGGAAGAATGGCTCAAAAGAAAGACATGGAGAGTTTTGGAATGGCAAAGTCAAATCTTAATCCTATTGAGATGCTGTGGGGTGATTTGAAACGGGCTGTGCGTGCAAGAAACCCATGAAACATCACACAGCTGAAGAAGGTCTGCATGGGGGAGTGGGAAAAACATTCTCCTAGTCGATGTCGAAGACAGGTAGACAGTTTTAGGAAACGTCTAATTGAGGTTATTTCAGCCAAAGGGGGCAAGACCAGCTATGTGGACACAGGGTGTCCTAACTTTTCCCTCAACAGAAATTGGCATCTTTGTTCATTTTGTTGTTGAATAAATGATAACACAGTTACATTTTAATTGTTTTTTATTCAATTACATCACCCTTATAGCTATTGTTTGAAGGAAGATCAAAGATTGATATGTCTATATTTATTCAGTAATCACAAATGTTTCATGGGGTGTCCTAATTTTTTCACATGACTGTATATTCTGAACAATTGGTTTCATCACATCATTAGAAACAAGTGTGAACCAGAGGTAATCACAATACATTTGGGGCTTAGCCCCCGCCCCGCCCGGGACAGAAAGTACAGGGTTTTGAATGTACATGCGGAAAATCTCACGCTAGCGGCCTACACGTCTACATTGTCGTAATGTGCGATCGGAATTATAGATGAATAGATCAGGGGCTAAGCCATGAAGGCGAGTGGTGGTTTCGCAACATGATACGTTTGAAGTGATTTTCTTTGTAATCCTAACCCAAACATTAACCCTAACCTTAACCCCAGTGCTGTGATACCTAACCTTAACCCAAACCCTAACCTGAACCCCAGAGCTGTGAGACCTAACCCTAACCAAACCTTAACCTAACCTTTTTTGTTTCCTAACCGTAACCCAAACCTTAACCCTAACCTTAACCCCAGTGCTGTGATATCTAACCTTAACCCTAACCTTAACCCGAGTGCTGTTATGCCTAACGTTAACCTAACTTTAACAATAAAATGCTTTATTACATATTATAGCGACATTGGTGTTGCTGTTACTCATCCTAAATTTACATGTCCAGTGTGGGGCAATGGGTAGGGTGAATGCTATTGAGTCCAAATGTTGCCGGTTCAAAACACAGGTCAAACATTTTGTTAATAACTCATAATTATTTATGCATTTTCATAGCGTTCGTAAATATCATACGTTTGTCTGGCGTTCGTATGTTATTTTACGCTTTAATAGCGCTCGTAACATTTGATACGTTGTAATAGCCTTCGTAAGATATGTTACGTTTTAATAATTTCGTTATGTATCATACGTTTTGGTGGCGCATTATAATGTAACCCAACGTAACGTCACATATCATACGAAATCGGGTGCCATGGATTTTCGTAAAATAGTCTACGTAGTGTCCTGAGACCACGTTGCAGCTATTTTGAGTTATTGGGCTTCATTCATGAAACCTTCTCAGAAAAGATCTCAGATTGGAATGTTGGGAGAGACTTAAGATCATCTTTGTGTGATTCACGAAACTGTCGCACCTGGTCGAAAATGAGCGTAGATGTCATCACAGATTGATAAATCAGATAAAACCATGGACGCGAGAACGTGTTGCACCTGTCATTATATGACACATCCGTAATTTATCCGGGTGTGGGGATCAGCAACCTATGAAATGACATATTTCAACATAAATTATAGCCCGAAACGGCTATTTAACTATTCGTCATTCTCCATGACGAAATCAGCGCAGTTACGGAACACTTTCGCGTCTCACCCCAGAGCCGAAGTCCTTTAAAAGAGCAAGCTCTGCCATTATTAGGGTAACTGCTCGACCCAGAACCATTTATCCTCTCACTAGTCAATTTAAGACCTGTTAGCTAATCAAGATGCCAGCCACCGAAATTATAACGGCCATTTATGATCTCCAAGTATGTCGATACAGCCGGAGTGACTTAGGAAAAGCAAGGCAAAGCAAGTTTATTTGTCTAGCGCATTACATACACAAAGACATTTCAAACAAACGCATGAACAGAAGAAAGAAAATGCAGAATAAGGTGCAATAAATACATAATACAATAACAGCCTACGGCAGTGATACAATATTAGCTTTTGTGGTACGTTTGTGTGTGTTTTGTTCCTCATCTTATTTTATATCACCTATTATAATTATAAATGAGGTTGTTGTTACTGAGATGGTTGTTTTGCGTGATAATGATGGTCTTGCGAATCAAGCATGATCTTTTTTGACGTTGGTTTACACAGTCTCCGACCAGACATGAGTTTGATCCAAAGATAATACAGGTGCTGGTCATAAAATTAGAATATCATCAAAAAGTTGATTTATTTCAGTAATTCCATTCAAAAAGTGAAACCTGTATAATGTATACATTCATTCCACACAGACTGATATATTTCAAGTGTTTATTCCTTTTAATTTTGATGATTATAACTGACAACTAATG